>VWZS01000780.1:734464-879939 GCA_013397075.1 Rhabdornis inornatus | reverse complement strand
TTTATAATGTATTTCACTTTTTTGAACAGACAATCAAAATGCTGTCTTTTCTGAGTTTTTGAAAAGTATAAAGGCATTGTGCCTCTATTATTTTAAAGATTATCTTTTTTCTTCAGAAAAATCAGGCTACCACTCAGAAATGTAGTGTCTTCCTTGTATCTGTTTTGATCTTATGCTCATGTACAAACCAGATTAAAAAAACACCCCTGATTGCAAAATTATTTTAAACTGGATTACAGATAATTTTCCAAAATATAAGGTATATGATATATTTAGGTGAAAATGTCTATGCGTTGGGTCAAGGAATTTACTTGTATACAGATTACTTCTGCCTTTTTCTGTAGGATCAGAATCTCAAGTATTAATATATTTATTACTTTAAAAGTGAAATCCCCTTAATTTACTAATTCTGAAGTCTCTGATTGTTCATTATAATGTTATTTTAATGACAATAAAGGACAATGGAATCTTCACAATTTAAAACTAGTTAGAAAACTGTAAAAGCACAACTTGCTGTTTCATTTAAGTTGCAGCCAACTGATTGTCAATATTTTACACTAGATATTATGTTTCTGAGGAATAGGCTGAAACACAGAAAGAAAGGAAAATGGAGGCAGAGGGACAGAAACAAAATCAGTGATTAGTCATTCAGGAGATTAGACTGTCACCTAAGGTTTGACTGAAGGTGACAGTTTAAAGGCTGGAGCACAAGAGATGTACTTCTTATGCCACCAAATGGATATTCTGATTTTGATAGCAATTTGTTTTCAAGAAGTGTTTTTTCATCCAACATTAGTGTCTCTTGCCTTAGGTAGACTCATCAGTCCCCCTCCAGACAGCAACATATATCAGACCCCTAGTCCATAAACTACTGAAACTTCTACCGTTCTTTCTGCTGTTTCAACTAATTCTTTCATGTGAACTTGTTTCCCCATCTAAATCAAACCTGATATGCTTTTTCACTGTTGTGCTTTTAGCTACAATTACGTCTTACAAGTCCAGTCTAGTTTCACTTTGCTTCCCTTTTTTCCACACCCACACAGTTTGGTTTCCTCATGCTGATGAATATTTGGTACTCATCCAGACTGATTTAGTTCCCTTTTTTCTCAGACAATATTTTTTACTTTTCCCTTTTTGTTCAATCTCAATTTATTTGGAAATTAGGGATGGTCAGGAAGTGAGTGTACTTCAAAACCAGAGGTTTTTTGCTATCATTTAATTAGCTTAACCCCTGAATCTCTTTTGAACAATTCCTTTTAGCTCTTGCTAGGACAGTTTTGGAGTATTTTTCTGGTATTTACTCCTGAAGCTACTTCTAATAAAAAGTGCTATAGATGAAACTGCACCAGATTCAGTTTCCTCCATCTTATACTGTCTTCCAGAACTATCCCTGAGGACTCCTAACCTTCAAAAAACTACATTTTCTCATACCATGCCCCAGGATATTCAACTCATAGCTACAGTTTCATGCAATAAAAACTCTGTCTTGCTCCAAAAATGCTACAGAGACAAAAAAGTTATTAATGAAAGAGTAATAAAACCTCCTAAATGTATCTCAAATAATTTATAAGAATATTAGTCATATCACCTTTTGTGTTTAAGTTTAAAAGAAAAAATAGTATACAGTAATTGAAAAGGGAAGTTACTAGGCCTGCTGTTGAATGGGTTAGAGTATTGCATACCTTCCCATGAAACCTGGCAGTCAGAATCACGTTGCATCCCAAACAGAGCAAACCTTAATTGTTTTACTGTGAGGTTTGTTGTAAATATTTACTGGGAAACACTGCTTTATATGTGATCTATGTCGATTTGAAAGAGCAATACTGGAGTGCAAGGCTAAGAACACAATTCATAATACCACTTCCAAGTTCTCCTTTTCCCCACCTTAATAGCAACCAATTAGGTGTAATTATTAATCTCAAAGAATTGATCGTGGTTTTGTTTAAAATCTTGCTTTCTTCTCATTATACCTCAGACATGGATGTATTTTCAGGTTTCCCTTCATTAATTTGACAGTTGTATATATTAAAGTAGGTACTGTTTAAGACTCTACTTACTGTATTTCACATTTTTTATCTGGATGTTGAATTTTATAAAGATATTTTAGAATATTTCAGTATTTTAGAAATACTGATGAAGTCCCATGTTACACGTCGAAGTTCAGAACTTTAAAAGCTTGAGAAGTTTTACAGACAATTTTGAATACAGCTGTCTTCTAGATGTCTGATGTTTGCATGTTTGTTTTATTCAGCACATGTACTTGGTATATCAGAGATACTTTTGTGTACTCCTGTGGGCTAAAGTTATTTGAAAAAAGTTATAACATCTTCAAGTCAGGAGAGTTGGCTGCAGTCATATCTGTAGTTATGTAGTGTGCAAAAGTGAGCAGAAAAAGGCACGGAGGAAGTGTACTATACTTCAGGTAATCCTATCTTGTGTCAGACCCTTTGGGAATTAGAGGAGTTCATGTGAGATAAGAGAGTTTACAGCTTTTAGCCTCTGCTGGGGATCATGGCCCTAAGAAATCAGGGACCCACAACTAATTTCATGACAACACCTCCCACTGCTTTATTACAGGGAAACTTGGGATAATGGGAGAGAAGAGGTTTTTTTGCTATAACTCTGTCTATGGCAGTTTAACCTCCAGCTTCTTCCTCTAAGCTGAATATTTTTGATCTTGTTATGCATATATAGGTGGTGTATATATATTTATATTTGTTCATCTGTATAGCAGGCCTTAACTAAGCACGCTGACTACGTAAGACAGCAGAGGAAAATATAATTCTGATCTGTCCTCTCTGTGCACTGTCTCCTCAATACTGAAATAATGGCTAATATGGCTTCTATTATTAAATTCTTGTGATTGCTTCGCTATTTTCCACATGTGTTCCAGCATGATAAATAAAAGATGGAAACTAGCTGTTTCCTGACCTATAATGTGCTCTGCATGGTTTATTTGCATTTGTAGACATGGCTTACAAAGGTGGTGAGCATTGCAGAGGTAACCTGCTTAGGATATGAGCAGCAGAGCAAAACAAATTTATATTATTCAAACAGCAGTTCCTCATACTGATCAAAGAGTAGCTTTAGTAGGCTCCGAGGGGGTTCATCCTTTAATTCTTGCCCACCAGAGGCACTATGGCTGTGTCCCAGGTTTAAAAGGCTTTATAGTGCAGTGTAGCAGATCTGAATGATGGTCCATTATGACTAGTATGTTGTCCCTGTGGGAGGTTTCAAAAATAAATGGTAGTTAAGTCGAGTAAGCGAAAAATTTACCAAAAGAATAAAATTCTTTCATAATCTCAGTGGCAATACTCCTGTATTCTGTAGAGTATTATGACTCTTTAAGTGATGTCGTTAGACTGGAGAAACAAGAGGATTTGTTATAGGTCTAACTTGAAAGTAACAATCCCAAAGAACTACAGGGCATCCCTTACTCCACAGAGACTGACACATGACAAACTAGGGAGTTAAAAACTCTTATCATCCAAAATTCACGCGACCATTTTCTTTGATATTTAGGCTGTTAATCAGGTATTATTTATAACATTCACTGCCCTTTCATGAATCCAAGAAACTGCGATAGAGGACTTCAAGCAGTAGATCATACTGTTGATAATGTATCTATTACCCAGCATGTTAGCAATATATAAAAGACTGTCAAATAGTTTATTTAAAAGGCAATTGTACTTAGCAGTTTAAAAAACAACCTGTTTATTTGTGGGGTTTGTGTTGGCTTGGGTTTTTTTTATGTCAATATATACTTCTGTTTTCCTTCTCATTCCATGTATTTCAGGTGAAATTGGCATCTGGTATTGTCACATTTTCTTTTTCTATTCAAAATTATTTTCTACCAAACACCAAAATTTCAATCTGCCTATGAGAATTCCTACATAACAAACATAAATTTAAATTTACAGCTACTTACAGGCAACTTTCTTTTTCAAAAAGATTTTCAGCTGTGCTGAAATTCAGCTGTACCTTAAACACTGACACTGTTTTATTTACTTCTTATCTGACATAAACATCTCTAGCTCAGTGACTAATTCTATGTCTTGTATTTGAATGTTTCTTAATACCAGATCTGAAGTGTAATTTTATCTTGACACACCTGTTTTACAAAAATGCAATAAATTTGATAGAAGATATACTTTTAACTTGTATCAAATATTTTTCTAGACACATTGGTCATCAAAACAGAAATATTGTAAGAATGCATGTTTTCTTACTGATCCAGCTGATTTAATGAAAACACAATTAAGATCCTATTGGGATAGAGCATTTATTGTCATTACATGCATGGTTGATAAAGCAACATGAGATACTGAAGATTTTCCAGGGAATAGAACCAATATAAAAAAAAGGGTTAGTTGGATATTGTGAAAAAATATTATTGATGTCAAAAACATAAGATATAATCTTGTGCAAAAGAAAATCGGTAAAGCTAAAAAGACAAAGAAATATTTCTCAGTGATAATCAAAGCACAAAGATACGAACAATACGTTCTAAAAATTTTAATAATTACTCTCATATATAGCTCTCAAAATTATAAATCTATGTCGGTATTTTAGTGATACCTCAGATATAAAATTGACACTTGACTATTTTGTCCATGTTGAAAAAAGTTGTTTCTAAATAAGTCTGCTGGTATATAATCACCAGTAAATTCTGCTTTTCTTCTATCTTTTTTTCTATGAGGTTTTTTCTCTGCAGTATAGGTTCATTCACCCAGAATCCTTTCAAAATTAGCAATGTATAAAAATGTTTTTATCTTGCTTGACATATGTGTCTTAACTCACATTTTAATGTCATCTCTGCATTATGTGTAGAAATATTACATGCCCTTTCTAAGGACATTAAGTATAAGTCAATCTCCTTTCCTGGCAATTAAAACAAAGTGGTCCAGCCTCTCTTGCTATCTATATCTTCTCTTTGCATAAGCCATGGTTTACACATATCCGTAGTGTGTTTTCTGTGAGAGTCTCAGGAAATAAAGTGTTAATGGGGTCATTAAATTAAATACTTCTCTTTTTTCCTATTTGATGGCTAATTATGGTTCATATTTGCTTATGCAGGTGACTTTAGGGTAACTGTATCCGTTACTGAAATAAAACAACCTTATTACCAAAAGATGGCTTTTATAACTTAGAAAAAAAAATTATGGAAAGCCTGAGAAAATACAAATCAATCTAAACTGAATAGACATGATAGAGAAGAGCAAAGACTGTTTTTATCATTCTCTACAGACATTCAAATGAAATCCACTTCCAGCTGGTTAAGAGCCCACAACTAACTGTCCCTCTGCTCATTTGACAGGCATTTCACTCAGAGAGAGAAACCAGTGGCAGAATATTAATATATTCAGGTACCTGACCACACACAATGACTCTTGCATGCGGGAGCAGAAAGCACCACTATTTACTGCTGCTTGTTGTTGTGGTGGTTTAATGGTTTTTTCTGTTTATGGACAAAACTTGTGGATGGCATAGTAGGTGATTTATTGTTTTGTCATCTGCGTGGTGGCAAAATTAGAAAAGTAATACTGAATAAGCTCATAACATCAAGATCAGCCTAGAAATAAGTATTTATTGCTTTAAACTTCCATCATGTTTATTCATAAAGAGATTTCTTTAATAATATAATTCCAGTCTAAAGGTGCACAAATTATTATTCTAGGGACAACAAAAACAACTGCCAACCCATTTGAATACTAATAGTGCCAAGGATGAGTGTGAACAGTCAAAATTACTTGCAAATAAATTCAAAGTAATGTCTTTCAATTAAATATATAATAAAAAGCCCTTGAGTGCAACCAGTTCAAAATGTTAGATGAGAAAATTGTTGTTTTGTTTGTTTTTAGCAAGCAACCAGTAGTACATTCTCCAGAGATTCACGGTATTATTCAGGGTAGGTAACTGAAATCAGCAGTTTTCAACTATGCCCAGATGACCAAACAGAACAAGGTCTGTGATGTGACTGCACTGCAAAATGCAAACCAAAAGTATTCTACCGTGGCTATATATTTAAAAAAAAAAAAACCAAAAAGAAAAAAAAAATTTAAAAAGCTGTGAACTTGCTTTCCAGGATTGCATCTCATAACTAGATATAAACATGGTATGTAAGACAGTGCTTGAAGCTTATGGAACTGTAAGTTAAAATATCTAATCAGGAAGACAGTGCTTGAAGCTTATGGAACTGTAAGTTAAAATATCTAATCAGGAAATTACCCTAAAGAAAGACAATAAATGACAAATGTTTTGAGTAATAATTTCTTTCTCATTATACAGTTACTAAGAATTGTTACAAGGCAACACTAAGAGCATTGCCTTGTTAAGACTAGATATTACCCAGTAAATTTTAATATATGAAAACAAGGGAAAATGCTGTAGTGTAAGAAAACCTGTAATAGCAGATGCATGCACTGTAGACTAAATCACATTACTGTTCTCTGCATATGTTGTAAAAATAATTGAGCAGAAAACCATTAATTAATCTTTAGGTGTATGTTAAGTTAATGTGGGTAGAATTATGAGATACATGGGAAAGAAACAAAACATAGATGATAGAACAGGAAAATATTATTAAACAGAAATAGATTGCAAATTTGTTAGAATAAAGACATAGAAGACTTGAAAGTGATTACATTGTGGTAGAATTGTGATCTTTGGGACAGTGGTTACAATCATGTTGCAACTGCTGAGCATTGCAGGTTAAGAACCAATTCCCAACTAAATTTTCAGTCAAGCTACTGAGTGACGTAAGTCTCATTTTTTAAGTTCCTTGGCCCTTAATTTTTTTACTGGCACAACAAAGGTCATACTTCATAAGCTTAAACATTTTCTACCCATTGAAAAACAAATCCAACTGAAGAAGTTTTAAAATTCTATTGCATTGCATTTACTTTATTGAGTTATAAAGCGACCATCAAACAAATAGATAAAATCTTTGGCAAAAATAAAAAAAACCCCAGTCATTACACAGATGTTTCACTTAGAAATATAGTGGGAAAGAAAATTCAGAAAAACTTTTATGTACTCACAATCTTTTTGTTTTTCTTTAGCTAAAGAGAATCTTGTGACAATTGTAAACAGAGAATGCAATATTCAGCAAACAATATTGCAAATTGAATCCAAATGCTGAAATATTGTAACCTTTTTAACACTGTGATGGCATAAAAACACAGAAATTAATTTAAATAAATGTTTGAGCAATGAGACAGTTTAAGGGGTAAAAAAAGACTGGGTTTGCAGCACCATGAGGCGTCCAAGCGATTGAAGAAAAAATTACAAGAGAAGTAGTACATCAAACAGGCAGTGCATCCTCCTGCATATACAAGAGATATATCTGGAAACAACAAAAATAAACTGGATCAGTAGCAGATGAGAGACCTCACATTAGAGGGGGACATGAACAACCTGTTAGGCATAAGTGAAGTAAATCGGCAAAGAAAGAAGTCAAACTCATTTCAATGCAGTCTTTTTATTTTACCCAAAGTTCTTACATCTAACCACTCTGATACTGGTTATATAGAGCCACCCAAGACCACCCATCAGTGATAACTGTATGGTTTGAGCTCCCCAGCACATTCACAACACTGTAAGCCTTAGGTAATAAGGGTGAACAGCCTTAAATATGTGGTGATAAGGAGTAACGATGTGCAAAAATGAACAATTAAAAGCAAAACATTTGTTAATAACTGAATTTAATAAAGCTTATTTAATTAGTGTAGATTTTAGTTTAAAACTGCCTTAAATTGTCACTCTTCTAAGTACTCCCACCACAACAATTTTTTAATTCTCTAACTAATAAATATCAGCAGACCAGTAGGTTTGTCTGAAACACTGCTACAGCCAGCATTACAGAAGCCATGGCAAAGTTGATGCATGGGCAAAAGAAAGAAGTAGAAAGAGTGTGCTGGGACCTTCCCTTTTCAACAGAAGTGCACAGATTAGTTTAAGACAGTTGTGAAATCATACTTTTTTTTGTTCTCTCAATGTACCTCTTTGTGTAAATATAATCAATATTTTTATATTTGTCGTAACTGAGTTACTTTTTTATCTTAGAAGATATGTTCACTTCTTGGCTACATCTCCACATCAGGCAGAGGAATTAATTTGTTCATGGGTTTTTTTAGTTTTCGGTATTATCTAATAGCAAGGTATTTCAAAGATAGGAAAAGTGTGAATAGAGTATATAGATATAATTTACCTATATCTATAAATTATTAATGTATAACAATGCTACGATATATGTGCTGAGAGTGATTAATTGCTTATAAAAAGTTGGTGCAATATTGTATTGACTCTTGCACTATTCAATTCCTTAAATATTTTAGTGTCTTGTTTTCCATATAGGAATTAAAATATTCCTTTCAAGAATTCCCAAGAGCTTGTCTTATTCTCTGCTGTGTTGTAAAACCAGAAGTACAACTAAATGGTTTAGATTTTTTTGTGTGCAATTTGTCTTTCAAGCGTATTTACTTAAAGAATATTTGATTTCTCCTAAGTAGCTACAACATGTAAAAAGCAAAAGACAAAACATAATACTTTGCTTACCTTTTTTTTCTTTGTGCAAATACAAAGCATAAATGGAGTATTATTTATCAACATTACTGTCTAAGATTTTCTTTCACTCATAAGAAAGTTGGTTTCTTATCTTTGAAATCAGAAAGATAAAAAAGAACCATTTTCCTGTTCTTCTGTTTTAATTTCTTCTGAAATATATGTTTAAGAAGATGATATTGAATGTGAATCATAACATTAGTAGGCTTCTATAAAACCAGATTTAGGAGAAAAACAAACAAAGGAACAATTCTGTGTCAAAATCTAGAGATGGTCTATCTTTGAGAAATTCCTTAGTAAATTCTAACATTGGATTAGTTCCTTAAAATTTGTGCTTATATTAGTAACACAAAAATGAGAGCATTTAAAGACAATTCAAGAACTGGCTGATAATGATGCAAACCCATCAAAACCATCCATCTTTCATCATTTTAAAAGACTGAGATGGGCGAGGTTTCAGGTAACTTAAAAAAAAAACAGTGGTCACACCTTCAAGATGGGCAAGAAAGAGAGATTCAGGGAGGTGCAGACCTTACTTAGCCGAAGATTGGAAACCACATCAAGGCACGGGTAGGACAAGAGGACAACTGAGAACAGCCAGTTACTGAGGGTGCCTCACCAAAATTACCTCCGTCTCTAACAGGAAGATCAGCTTGGTGAGCAAGGGAAGAGAAGTGACTGTCCTAATGTTACCAAGATCTTTTACATGGTGTCCCATAGCAAAACTTCTTGTAGCCATATTGGGAAAAAATGGTCTGGATACATAGAATGACAAGCTGGGTGAAAAATTGACTAAATTGCCCTGCTGAAAGAACAATTGTCAGCAGTTCAAAACCCAGCATTAGCCAGCTATTATACGTCAGTCTGAGTTACTCCTCAGAGTTGATACCAAGGTCAATATTGTTCAACATCCTCATTAGTGGTCTGCATGATGAGGGAAAATACACTTTCAGCATGTCCCTGGATGGAGGACAGCTTTTACACTGAAGGACTCTCTGCAACTGAAAAGGTTTTCAACTGACTAGAGAAATGGGTGGACAAAAATAACTTCAATTTCAATAGCCCTGTACATTGGACAAAATAACGCCATTCAACAGTACAGGCTGGAAGCTGACTGTCAAGTCAGAAAAGAGACAAATCATTTTTTGAGAAAACGAGTTAAACAGGAATCAGCAGTGTGCTTTTGCAACGATGAAAGCTAAGTGCCTGCTGGGCTGCATTATGAAGACACTGGGAAAGTGTTGGGAAGAAATATCATATGCTTGCTCTGTTTCAACTATTCCTTAGGTATCAGTTTATGGTCATTTTAGGAGAAAAAATCTGATCCGATGCAGTGTTTAGAATCCTCATGTTCTAAAAATGATGAATGGGTTAATTCCCTACATGAATTAGAGAAAATACAGTTATCTGTAGGATAGTTTTTCAACAGCTAACTTCAAAGAATGCAGTATGATGAATGGCTGGGACAGTCTTTGAATGTATCTAATACTAAGAGGAAGAATCATAGAATTTCCTGAGGTGGAAGGGACCCACAAGGATCACTGAGGCCAGCTCCTGGCACTGTACAGGACCATCCCAAAAATCACATTCTCTGTCTGAGTACATTCTTCAACATCTTGAACTCTGCCAGACTTGGTGCTGTGACCACTTCCCTGGGGAGCCTCTTCCAGCACCCAAACACCCTCTGGTTGAAGAACTTTTTCCGAATATCCAGCCTAAATCTCCACTGACACAACTTCAGGCCATTCCTTCAGGTCCTGTCATACCAGGACAACCGGTCACCAGAGAGAAGAGATCAATGTCTGCCCCTCTGTTTCACCTCATGAAGAAGCTGTAGCTGAGGTCTCCCCTTGATCTCTCATTTTGTCTAGGCTGTACAAGCCAAGTGACTTCAACTACTCCTTGTATGGCTTCCCCTCTAGATCTTCACCATTTTTGTCTCCTTTGGACACACCCTAGTAGCTTTATATTGTTTTTATAATTTGATGTCCAAAACTGTACACAGGAGTCAAGGTGAAGCTGCACCAGTGCAGAGCAGAGCAGAGCAGGACAATCACCTCCATCTATGGCTGCAAACGTTGTGCCTGATGTCCCCCAGCACATGGTTGGTCCTTTTGGTTTCCAGAGCACTGCTGACTTATATTGAACTTGCCATTGACCATGACCCTCAGGTCCCTTTCTGTGGTACTGGCCTTCAGTCTCTCATTCCCCAGTCTGTACATTTATGCAGGATTTCCCCATCCTAGATGCATAATCCAGTACTTGCCCTTGTTAAAAGTGCTTGTCCAGACCTCTAATCATAAAGACTAAACCTCTAAGTTGTTTTCCTCTTAGGAAGGCAAGAGCTGCTCATTTCCTTAGGCAGAAGTGGCTCTTGGTAGATAAACTGAAGTAACTTGTTTTTCAAACAGGAGCAAGGTTAAATCACTAAGAGAACTACTTCAGAAAGAGCCACATTAGCAGATGGGAATTTCAGTGCTCCCTGGATTTACCATTTAAAAAGAAGTTCATGTCTTGGCACAGAAGGAATTCAGAATGCAATCCCTGGACTGTCAAGTGCACAGCAGAACCTGAAGCCAGCAACATAAGGGAGTGCAATACTATTGTCATTATAATTACATTTAGAGATTTTTTCAGTCTTTTTCACCTATAGACAGATGTAGTAGGTGCAGTTTTGGCCCAGATCTAGAAGATTTAACTCACAAATGTAGATATGTAGCAAGATGCCATAAGTACTATACATCTGCAATGCTTGCAAGTTCTGTTTTTATGCTGTAGAATTTGCTTTTTTCAGATCAGACATTTAGTAGACATTAAATTTGCCACTAAGATATTGCAGAGCAAATATATGACATCAATCATGCAGAAATTAACTGATTGTTTTTAATTATACTGTAACAAGATGCCACTGCTTCAAGGGTTTAATCCAGGGGTGACATTTTATTAAAAAACTCTGTCAAAAAAATTAATGGAACAGCAAAAAGCCTTAGCTGATATCTCATCTACAGTGCATCATCTCCTTCTTTTTATGACTGTGCATTTATGGTTCTATTGTAAAGAAAAAAAAATTGCTCATGCTTGATGAATTGCTCAGTGACAAAAAGTAAGTTGTGCTAAGTCTCAATCAAGCATACCCATCTTCCCAATAATGCCCTTTGACTAGCTTTATGTTTGATTGTTTACATTCCATAAAGCCTTCTCTCACTTACCAATTTTGCTGCTCAGATGCAGTCCTTCTCACTGAACAGAAACCCTAGATACAGCAGTGATTATGCCCTCAGGTATTCTTGTCATACCACGCTGGCTGCACATTCTATAGTACGATTGCAGCAAAGAGAATGGGAGACAGTAATGGCTTTATGAGTGCAGAAATATACATATGCTCACAAAACCTTCCCTCCCTGCCCATCCACTTGAGACTGAGCGCAATTTGCCTCAGCATTTTCTGCTTTACTTCCCCATGATATTTCAACAGCTGAAAATATTTTAATCTTAGAAGTTTTATGTTTAAACAAACTAACTACTATCAAGGAAATCTATTTGAAAAACCTCACACAATGGAACAAAACACCTGGTAGTATATACAGTTTTTATGCCTGAGACAAGTACATTTTTCTCTTTTGGACTAAAATTTTATCTAGACTTTTTGAGCACTGGGGACACCATAATTTTAATCTCTTTAAAGAGGAAATCATGTTTGTCAACAAGCAAATACCATTTCTGATTTGGGACTACATCACATCTTTTATATATATAAATGCAGTTGTGAATGAGATTCTATGATTTTGATTTTAACAACTCTTCAAAATGGTCTTTTGTACCAAATATGATATGTATAAATAAAGGAT
This sequence comes from Rhabdornis inornatus, assembly GCA_013397075.1. Lineage (NCBI taxonomy): Eukaryota > Metazoa > Chordata > Aves > Passeriformes > Rhabdornithidae > Rhabdornis > Rhabdornis inornatus. The sequence continues at coordinate 867,529 of VWZS01000780.1, read as the reverse complement.
CCTGAGTTTACGTGAGTCTTTATGCTTGTGGAATGAGATGTGGTACTTCTATTGCATGTTTAATGTCATATTATATAAGCAGATAGTGTGACTGTCCCTTTTAACTTTGAAGACTGAAACCATGCAGCTCAAATCAAGCCACAAATACATTCAGTGCTTATTGTACACCCCTGAATATGTTAGCACCTGAAATTACTTTGGGGAAAAAGAACAAAACAAAATAAAACAAAACAAAACTAAAACACTAACAGTTAATAGCTTAAAGAAAGAAAGAAAAAAATAGTATCTTAAAGAAGGAAAAAGAAAAAAAGAGTAGAAATTTAACATATAAAAGTGCTAAACTAAACTAGCTGTCTGGTCTTTGCTAGCAAAATTAAGCGTTCATTCTGCTGCTGGAAGTTATCAATATTTAACTGTCCTTGACAAGAAAGAGGCACATAGTATGAACCAAGAATTATTACTGTGAATATATAAGTCTTTACCTGAAGTGTTTTTATATCAATAATTGATTTTCAGTATGCAATGACAAAGAGTTTGGATCTCATTAACGAAGTGAGACATAATTAACAAATATCCTTTGATAGAATAACTAGCCTGGCAGATAACATTGAAACAGTGAAATAATTATTTATTTTAAAAAGTTTTGGAAGCGTCTAAGATGACATTCTTAAAATTAAAGCAGATAATTACAATGAGATTAAATTTTCAGAGATAGATACAAAACTGATTGAAAATATCACTGAATGAATGAAAGCCAACTTTTTGATTCGTTAGTATGTGAGGTTTCTGGTCTGGTCACAGTTTATTTCAATACTTTTATTGAGTTAACCAATACAAAGAATTTTAGAATACAAAGCATATTCTAAAATTTGCTGACAAAATCAACAAATCTGACTAAATGAAATTAGAAGGGTTGCAAACAGATTAGATGATTGAATTTTAAAGTCTGCAAAATAAAGGTGCTTTGAAATCAGCAAGAATAATAGTGCATAGAAGGTGCACAGTGTTACAATTCAGCTTTGTAAAAGTCACTAAAAAAAATACAGACTACAGTTAAGAGACATTACTGCTTAAAAGATGGAGGTTCACAGGAGTCCATAAATTAACCATTTGTGATGGGGGAAAAAATTATTCTCAGTATGGAAAAGGAAAATTTCATCTAGAAGCAATATGATTTTTCTGTCCTAAGTTTCAGTCTTATCTTGACCCACTTAGAAAGAAATGTATAGTCAAAGTAGAAGACAGCAAGCAAGAATATCATGAAAAGTTGAAAACATAACAAAGGAGGAAAGGTCAAAGACAATGGTTTTGTTTTATTTAATAGANTATATAAATATATAAATAACACATGAACATTAATTTCATAATTTACTTAGATATCAAGAAGAAAAGGAAAGTAAATTTCATTCCTTTCCTTCTGTTGCAAATCTTCATGGATCAATATTTCAATTTAATTGATGAGATATGGACATCTAATGTATATCACTCACCAAATACTCACCAAATGGACAATACAGATTTGAATTAGAGCTATTAATTACATATCTAAAATAAATATATTTTTTTGCAAATACATNGTTTATTTCAATACTTTTATTGAGTTAACCAATACAAAGAATTTTAGAATACAAAGCATATTCTAAAATTTGCTGACAAAATCAACAAATCTGACTAAATGAAATTAGAAGGGTTGCAAACAGATTAGATGATTGAATTTTAAAGTCTGCAAAATAAAGGTGCTTTGAAATCAGCAAGAATAATAGTGCATAGAAGGTGCACAGTGTTACAATTCAGCTTTGTAAAAGTCACTAAAAAAAATACAGACTACAGTTAAGAGACATTACTGCTTAAAAGATGGAGGTTCACAGGAGTCCATAAATTAACCATTTGTGATGGGGGAAAAAATTATTCTCAGTATGGAAAAGGAAAATTTCATCTAGAAGCAATATGATTTTTCTGTCCTAAGTTTCAGTCTTATCTTGACCCACTTAGAAAGAAATGTATAGTCAAAGTAGAAGACAGCAAGCAAGAATATCATGAAAAGTTGAAAACATAACAAAGGAGGAAAGGTCAAAGACAATGGTTTTGTTTTATTTAATAGACAAAAAAGACTGCCATGAAAAGGATAAAACCAAGATATTCTGTTGGCATAAGAGGTTTATGTTAAATATAGAGAGAAATTTTCCTTATAGTAAAAGCAGTGAACTCTGATTATGGAATACACTTTTGAAGAACTGAACAGATATTTATCTGTGACTATATTTATAGTCAAGTAATGTTTCATCCTTCTTCAGTAAAAGAGAATTGAGTGACCTTTTACAATAACATCCAGCCTACTATTTATGTGACTTTTTTATTGTACATTAACAAAGAACTGTAAAAATATTTCAAATGTCTGGAGCTATGAGATACGCCAAATTTATTAAGAAATATATCTTGATTATGTTGTAAGATATAAATANCCTCCTTCCCAGCTCTGCCTCCTTCCTGCAGTGGTGTGGGGAGACAGGGAATAGCGGTTATTGTCAATTCATCACAAGTTGTTGCTGCTGCTGCTTGGGGGGAAAAGTCTGCACCAGTGTGGGGTCCCTTCCATGCAAGACAGTTTTTCATTAACTTCTCCAATCTGAGTCCATCCTGGGAGCAACAGTCCTTCTCAAAATGCTGCAGTGTGGGTCACCCTCCCACAGGGTGCAGTCCCTCCAGGACAGGCTGTTCCAGTGTGGGTCCCCCAGAGGGTCACAGGTCCTAGCAGAAAACCTCATCCAGCATGGGCTCCTCTCTCTACAGGTCTGCAGGTCCCTGCCAGGAGTTTGCTCCAGCACAGGCGTCCCATGGGTTCACAGCCTCCTCTCAGGCATCCACATGCTCCAGTGTGGGTCTTCCGAACAGGTTGCAGTTGGATCTCTGCATCCCTGTGGTGCTTCATGGGCTGCAGAGGCACAGCTACCCTGCCATGGTCTCACCACAGGCTACAGGGGAATCTCAGCTCCAGCACCTGGAGCTCCTCCTTCCCCTCCTTCTCCACCGACCTTGGTGTCTTCAGAATTACTCTTCTCATATTATCCCCGTGCTCTTCTCTGGTCATGATGATAATTAAACAATAACCTTATTTTCTTCTTCTTAAATGTATTATCACAGAGGCATTACCATTATTCCTAATAGGCCAGCAGCATGTCCATCTTGGATCTGGCTGGCATTCCCTCTGCTGAACATGGTGGAAGCTTCTACTAGCCTCTCACAGAAGCATCTCCTGCAGCCCCCGATACCAAAACCTGGCCATAAAACCCAANAATATATATATATATAATTCATGGAGATAGGACAGGGAAATCATAGCTTGTGCTGATCTATAAAAATTTCTGATGAGTGAGAAAAGTTTGAGTGCTGACACAACAGAGCTACACTGAGCATAACGCAGTTTAACTGATATTCAGCAAAAAATAAAATTGTGTTTGTTTTAAAAGCAAACTTAAAAATATATATAAACTCATAGCTATTCTATAACTGCAGATGACACCTTTTCCTCTTAAATCATATTTCCTGTATGACATTGCTGACATGAAAATATTTAATTTTTTTCTGAATATTTATGTACCGAAAAAAACATAGCAGCAGAGATAACTGAATCCTTTAAAGTTAAAATTATTATTTTTACCAAATTTTTGTAGCCAGTTCAATACATAACTTGCTTTGTGAATATTTAATGCATATTTTATTGATCACAGTTTTTAAAACTGTATAATTTATTTACAACAACCACTAAATGTTAGGAGATAAAGAAGTGGAAAATATATTACAGAAATAAACAGAATTTGGGTTGGCATCTAGCTGGCTTCCATGGATTACCTATATTTTCTGAACGTTTGCAAAAACATACAGGTGCATTCCTAGCCTAGCTAGAAAACCCATCTTGTTTTTCAAGCAGTAAACAAGGAATATAAAAATAAATAGCTTCACAGAGAACAATAGTATTTTGGATCTGCAAACAACTTTTTCCCCTGTCTGATGTCGCTACTATTTAGCCATTTGAGGTTAGCATTTATTGATTCTGCTTTTACTTTGATTGGATCTTACCTACTTCAGTGCTTCAGTAAATTGAAACCTTCTCCAGTTCATGGAAGAAATCTGAGAGCAAGGCAGTGAGAAAATGTACACTGACCTCAATTTGTTTCAGATGGTATTGGTAAAAACATTGTCATCAGGTTGCAGAAATGACCTCAGCTAGCAAGAAATAAAAATAAAACTTCATATTCTCAACAAGTATTTAACAGGAGATTTAATTATTCCCAAAATACAAATCACAGCACTATTTTTCTATAGTTTGTAAATGTGAGAATCTCCATTATCTTAATGATTTTAAAGGTCAGCATCCAAATGGATTCCCTGCTGAATAAAACGGCTTTATATGATGTAAGATTTGTTCCATATCTACAGTGTTATTATCCGTATTATATATTTTACTGTTTATATGTATTTACCTAAGGTCTACATAGATATTATATTATTATATATATTATACAATTAATATCATATCATATTATATAACTATATAGTGTAATATAATATTTATAATGTAAGAGCCAAATCCTCATGCTGTGAATCCTGGGCCTAAGAATGGACAGGACAAAGAGAAAGTTGTGAAACTAATCTTCTCAATTCAAAAGTTTGAGGGTGATTTTCTTCTGTATTTTTTTTTTAATTTTTCCAGACATAAATCTCCATTACTCCCAATATGGTTTATAGAAGTGTTTAAATTGAATAACTTTTTTCCTTGGATTAATGCTTATGCTTGCAAGTGTGCAACTACCACAATGTGATCCTCTCGCCCCCTTTCTTTTTAATGTCTCATGCACAAAACCTCTGCCACTAGAAAAAGTTATCATTTACCCCTACTTCTCATATGTCACATGTAAACAAAAAAAATGTTTGTGTATCTGTGTTGAGTTACTCAGCAAACAGCCAAACCCACACCTATCTGCTCACTTACTTTCCCACCCTTGTGGGATGTGGGAGAAAATGGAATGAGAAAGGTTCATGGTTCAAGATAAAAACAGGGAGATCACTTACCGGTTACCATCTCAGGCACAAGAGACTGAACGTGTAAAAAATAGCTTCATTTCTCTGCAATAAGAATAAAATTTAATTAATTATTTGGGTAGTGAAAAAACAGACAAACTTTAACACAGCTTTCTATCCCCCACTTTCCTGGATCATATTCACTCTCTGTAAACAGCACAGGTTGAGGATCTGGGGTTATGGTCAGTAAATATGAGGGGTTCTTTGCTGATCCTTCCTTCTCACACTTCCCCTCTGCTGTGGCATGGGGTTCCCACAGAGTGCAGGTCTCTCAGAAATATCTGTCTGCCCTGATAAGGATCCTTCATAGGCTGCAGTTATTCCCTGTTCCAACATCATGGAGCACCAGACAATTACTTTAGGCCTGGACTAATTTCTGATTTCCTAATTTCTACACTTCTATTACAGTAAACATATAAACACATAAAAGAAAAGGTAGCATATAAAGAAAAAGGTAGCTCAGTGACATATAGTTCCAGGAAAGTTAAGCATCCAGGTTTCTTAGAAGTGCACTATTAAGTTCCAGCAGCAACTATGGAATTGAAACACTGAATATTCCAGAAACCTTTTATGATAAAAATTTTATCTCAGCACATGTCACACTTGGAAGGGAAGTTGTCGATTTTGCTACAGATGGAGGATAGTGGAAGTGAATTCGTTCACAGGAGATCATTCACACAAATTCAAGTAGATTCACATACATATGAAGCAAAATCTGCTATAACCCAGTTTGCTTGTTTGCTTGCTTGTTTTTCCAGAAATCGGATATCAACTGGGTAAATTAATAAACAAATATCCACCCTTATCAGTACTCCATAAGATGCTGGAGATTTTTGTTTGGCTAGGGTTTATTTGTAGAAATCAGAATAAATCAACTTTTTTTCTTTTAGTCCACCTTTTTAACAAAAAAACATATATGTAATGGCAGAGAATACCTTTGGATTCATACGGGCTTGTGCTGTCGACTTCAGTAATCTATCTACCCAGCCTTCACAAACAAAAGGGCAAACATGTCCTCATTCTCTGTTTCAGACTGTTCTAGCAGTCTTTACAAATGAACCCAAAGACTCTCAAAGTTCCATCTCTGTGCTGAGTTACAATACTGGTTGAATTCATAATACCAGAAAATCTGATTTGGCCATCAAAATACAACAAATAGTTAAAATGCAATTATTTCAAATCTAAGAACTTTACCTGTCTTTAAAAAGTTGCTTCTGTTCTTCTAAAATATTTTAATTCAGTACAAAGTTTTTGTTTGTTTGTTATTGTTTGCAATTTGACCTTCAATGTCACATGGTGGTATGTCAAATGAAGCAATTCTGATCATGTGAAATTGGATCATGTCTCACATACATCAACAGGATTGATTAAACCTGACAAGATATATCAAAGTGTGACACATATGCCTCAAAAAGAGACATAATGTTGTCTTCTGAAAACAATGGTGTTTCTTAATAATTTCTGAAAGATGTACTTTCCTTTGGGAATAAAAAACCCTGCATATCAACAAGTCAAATGGTTTCACTGGAACTTGATCATCATAATTAAAGAGGCCAGAGAGAAACAGATGTTTTTGCTCCCTTTCAGGAAATTCACTGGTAAGTTATCCATATTACTTTTCAACCTAATTTCCATCTAAGATAAGATTTGTAAATTACATTTTGCTATAAAAAAGTAAAAAGGAAATAAATTAAATGTAGAAGCAGTCATGAGACAGGAAGCATACTGTGTCTCCTTTGAGTGCTGTCCCAGACATAAATCTTTAATTGCTGTATCACACAACCTAGCAACATGCTAATGGGCTTCTCATGGTCCAGATGCTGTCCAGTAGACTCATGGTAATTCACAAAACTTAGAAATATGTTCATACTGGAGACGAGGAAGAAAATTTCTGCTTAACAAAGAAGAAAATGTATTACATTCAAATTTAATCTAAGAAAAATCAGAAGGATTTTCTTATATTGTAAGTTTTTATAGACACCATGAGCTCATTTCATAATTTTCATTTCAACTGGGTTATGAATTAGCCATAAAAATCCCAGTGATAACTTAGGAAACAATGTATTTCAATAAAACAGAATCTGGATTCAAAATACTTAAATGCTTCATTCTCCTTTAGGATTTATTTACACACTGCCTTCTCCCTACCCACCTTTTTCTTTTATGTGAGTGTCCCTCCATAGTTCAGAATCACTGCAGCTCACATTAAAATTGGAAATAAGGAAGTTACTTGTTTACTAACAATTTAAAAACAATAAACATTGTTTCCCTGAACCCAAAATAAATAAATCAGCAGATTTCCAGGCTCATTCTTCACTTCACCCAGGCAGTCTTTCAGCAAAGACTTTTCTAGTGGTCATTTTAACAGCCTGTATCCACCTGTATGTGTGGTCTGACAGCTTTGTCTGTCTCTTTCCACAGCACATCTTGTGTTTTTAATGCATGCACGTAAGCACATGAGTGGCTGGTTTTTTATATGTTTGTGTTGCAAACCTTTGATAGTCTGCAGTGTAATATCACACATGCACCATGAGGCTCTTTCATCCCTCTTAAATGAAGGCAATGGTTAAACCTCCAGCTTCAGTGACACAAAACCACACCAGCAACACAGATCATTCTCTGGTAAAACACAAAGCACTAAGTGACTTTATACTGTTCTCATTATGTATTTCTGTCAAGTCCCTTATTTCTGTGGAAGTCTGAAAAGGCATCAGTATAAATTCAATTCACATTAAAGCTTTTAATGGTAATGTATCAAGAATAAAGAATCATATGGTTTGCTGTATGAATATTTTTATTTATATAATCAGAGATTAGGACCTCAAAAGAGTTACAGCCCTGAAGTCCTGTTCTATTTTCATGTACTACCTTTCCTCGATGCAGCGATTATCAGATATGTAGATGATTTTGAAATGGGTTGTCTGCTGACAGAAATTATAATCCAAAGAGGCAATGGTTAGATTTGGCAGGAGTGTTATCTTTGACACTGGGTAAAGAGAAAAAAAGAGGAAGAGAAAAAATTGTTATTGAAGGCTGAGGAAAACAGAGCTTTTCTGTCAAGATTTTTTCATCTCTAAGTATCTACCCTAGAGCATTTTACTCTTAATATACTTCATTATTTCAGTTGCTTATGTTTCACAGTACAGAATTAACTCACCTAAAACTAAAAGCCAAAGAGTTATTTTTAAACATTATTTGCCAGTGTTGTTAGTTAATGTTGTAAGTATTTTAGACATATCAGCACAAATGAGGTCTGACCTTAGTGCTGACCTTAGTCCTAGCTCTTCCACTGTGCAGCTAAACAGACAACTGAGGAAGTGGACAAGTTGGAAGACATAAAGCAGTTTTGCATACAGGAGCCCATTTTTCGGCAGTGGGGTTTTTTAGGACAGCCTCTGTGTCATAGCCAGTCTCAGCTGACTCCAGCCAACTCATCTTTCCAATCTTCATGTAGAAAGACATATTAAAAATGTTTTTTTTTTACCTTACAGCAGGAGTTCAAAACCACTATTTGATGACTTAAGGGTGAAAAACAAGTGATACCTTAAAACAAGAATACCTGTACAAAAACTGATACCTCAGAGGACCAAAAGCAGCCAAAATGAGGAGGGAATTAATGGAGTCAGAGGGTTAGAGAAAATCACACGAGCTACAATAGATTCTAATGAGAGTATAGTACAAATATTAGTCCAATTACTAAATGGGAAAAAGATGAAATTAATGAAGGTTTTAAATTGATGAATTACTTAAATCAGCTTGCCAGTAAGAGACAAAATAGTCAACAGCAGTTTTGACAATTGGAAAGTAATGAAGATTTTGTAAAGTCATCTCTTGAAAAAAAAAAACAGAAAAAGAGAACTTATATAATTGAAATGCTTGTAAACTAACAAGTCAGATAAAGGTTTCATTCAGTATAGTACCATGTACCTACTTCTAAACAAGTGAATGCTTTCATGGCTGATAACAGCATAACAATACTTGTGCAGTTAAACCAAGCAGTCATCTAATTATCTTCTGAATCACAGCTTATATAAGGCCAAAACAAGACTTCCTGGCTTACAAAGCACCTATATGTTCTTCTGGAAATGTATTTATTGATTTTACCTCTCATCGAGTTCAAACTGAGTTGGATACCATATTTGCAAGATCCTCAGATCCAGAACAGAAGGCCACAACATGGATGACTGACTCCATAACTTTGGATTCAGGTCCCTGTGTCTGAGATTTAGTTTCTTGCTCTGTTTAAGTATCTTATAATACTAAGTCATTGATAAAAAACATCAAGGATGGTGCCGATGATTCCATCCTCCTTAGATGGAAGATGCTTATATGTCTGATTGCAGCTCTATCAAGTCTCATTCTGGCATCTAATGGTATTGTTCTGAGTTTGCAGTGTCTATACAGTGGCTCACAATTCTGGTCAGGGACAGAATGTGCATTAGAGTCAGAAGGTGAGTATTTAGTGAACATTTGTAGGATGATGAAACTGTTATTTCAAATCAAATTAGAATGAGGGAAGTCCCATGAATTTGTTTACTTCTAGGGTGAGTATCCTAACTGCTGAAGTATTATATAATAAGCAAAACTGACACCGCATCACAGAATTCAATTGAATTAGGTTTACATTATACCTGATAAATCAATCTTTTTAGGATGATTAAATGTCCAAAAGTCTGTTTCCTGCATTGCAGATGCCCTTAGGTAAAAGTAGATGCTCATTTGCCAGGTATGAGCATTCATAATACCAAATAATATAAAGTTTTCCAAACACTTTTGCTCTTATGTTGTTTTTTTCAGACCTGGAAAGACATCAACATTCTAATCTCAGACAATTTACTTTATTGTTGTAAGATTTTTTTTTTCTCTCTTTCCCTCATGCTCAAAAGTAATTGTAATGCTATAGGGAGCAGTTTAACAATTAATCCCAGTTGCTGCATTTGGACATACTTTGTAATGAACTAATTAGAATGCAGCTGTAGCTTGACTTTTGGAGATGGATCTGAATGACATCTTTTACATAACATTATTAACTGCAAATACATACTGAAGATTTTTTTCCTTGAAAGCACTTCATACTTTGATGCTCAAATGGTGGGTAACATGAAAAAAATAAAAATTACAGTTTTATGTATAACTAACCTTTTTAACCATCTTCATGCTAATTTCATAGGCTTGCTGTCCATATGCTTTCCGCAAACAGGACTACATATGGGACAACAGATATTTATCATAGTGCCAAATCATATTCCTGGAAGAGAAACATACAGGCTTTCAAGAGATGAACACACTTTAAATATCTTCCATGTCATCCTATCTGGCAGGACCAGACTCCATACAGAATTGTTGTTTTTCTTTACTCTTAAATCTTTTCCTAGTTGTAGTCTTTGTTTCACCTTGAGGGGAAATTGCTTGTTCCTACTAGAATAATTTTCTTTACACTTGAGGACCAGATATCTTTATAAAGGATTAATCCTCAAACCCCTGTGGGCTAAGTACATGTAAATGCATTGCTCTATTAGTCATACTTGGCAAATCTTAAGAAAAAAAAGCCAATCCTTGTAAGGGTTTTATGGAAGCACTAGGTTATAACTTCTGCAGCAGCAAGGGAATCAGCAGGAAACACCAAATACTCAAGAGTTCCCTCTTCCCCGGGGTGTCTTGCTCAGAAAAGTAACAGAGTTAATCCCCTTCTGACTTTGTCTCAAAGAACTGATTCTTTTGGAACAGAGCAGGAAAAGAGGGATCTCCAGATGCTATCTATGAAATGATACCTAAGGCTTAGAATTGCCCTTAACTTCCATGGCATTTTCTTACATTTTTTTTTTGTTGGCAGCATCTCAGACTTGACATTGAACTATGATAAATATTCATAAGACTTGGTACTCCATTCTTCCCTATAGCCTACTTCTTAGAAACATTATTGAAAACAGAACCCATATAAATGTTATCAGTGATGCTTTATGTCATTTTATGTTCCTTTCTGCAGTGGTCAGAAGACTTTGTTGTCATCACTGTGTGGGTAAGCAGCAATTAATTTCCAATAAGGCATAGAGAAATGATTATATGTTAGCTGAAAAAGGGTGGTAAGCATTATTAGGCAATTTTCTTGAAAATAAAGGGAAAAGTAAGTGAACAAGTGATAATTACATCGCAGAATTTTACGTTGTTTTCTCACTTGTTTTTTTACATATGTATGGTTACCATTGAAATATTTCTGAGATTTGGCTGTCTTTCCCAGTCCAAGGCTTAAAAAGGTGAAGGGTGACAAATTATTTGTTTATTAATTTATTTGTTATCACAAATAGCACTTCTCAGCTGCTACACAGAAAAATCTTCATTTATGTTCTATTCAAATACACATTTATAAGAAAACTCTTGAATCTTCTGATGAAATAAAAGTCAAGATTTGAACTCCTTGCACCTCTGTGTGCCATAAATATTTCTTATGCTCTTTGTTCTTACAATAGGTCTAATATATCCAAGTTATCTCTCTAGGAATTGGTAAATTGAGATAAATTATTGGCAATTGTTAAATTATTATTGTCCAATATGATTCATCCCTCCTCAAAAGCATAGGTATTTGAAATATGTTTTATGTTTCATGTTTTCTGACAAATAAGGATAATACTTGAGACTCATGCATCAGCACACCACCTTTTATAGCCAGCAGCTAGTGTTTGTATCAAAATGAGAGGAATCCTACTGCTGTAGTTTTTAGACCAGGAAAAGCCAAATCTCTTTCCCTGACATTTCAATCAGTTGTGAAACCATTTTCCGTTGGATTCACTGATCACTACTTATCATTAAAGGTAGCTGGTTTTAAAGAACCATAACTAACACCATTCCTACAGCAGTTGTTTTATCTAACTGTTAACTAAAAAGTTAATTGCTTATATCTATGGTGAAGGTTTGTGGACAAAGTGCTATTGGCCCATTGAATTGTCTTTACCAAGGCCTTTGACATATACTCCTTAAAGCTAAATTGACAAGAGATGGACTGGATAAGTACATGATAAAAGTGAGTAGAAAATTAGCTTGACTTTCAGGCTGAATTAGGAGTGAACAGTAGCACAAAATCCAACTGGCAGTCAGTCAGTGATGGCATCCTCAAGGATCCATACTGAGGCCAATAGAGTTTATATGTTCATTAATGATCTGATGCAATAGAGTGAATAGAGTACATCCTCCATACATTTATAGAAGATAAAAAATTGAACAGGAGAGCTGCTGTGTGAAGGGATATCAGTAAGCTGGAAAATTGAGCTGGAAAAGCTTCATGAACTCCAGCAAGGGTAAATACAAATTTCTCTTCCAGAAAAAATTCTTTGTCATCTTGTTGGTCAAATAACTGCATCCAGCTATGGGATTCCCAGCATAAGAAAGACATGGACCTGTTGGGGTGAGTACAGAAGAGGGACACCAAGAGATTAGAAGGATAGAACACCTGTCCTATGAGGAAAGATTTTGAAAGATGGGCTTGTTCAGCCTGGAAAAGAGAAAGCTTTGAGGTGACCTAAATGCAGCCTCCTGTAGAGGATCAGACCTAAGCATGTTTTGTGTCAAACATTCTTGCTGTTATGACAGGATGTACGTGGTCAGAGGAGAGGGTCTCATAATGGTGGCTCTGGCTGTTCCAAACCAACTTCCTGCTCCACCTTGAGACTCATTCTCAGACCCCCCATCTCTGTGCCCCCCTACTCACTTCCTGGAGAAGAACTGGCTGTGCATATGTAAACAAAACAGTGTGAAAGTCTAGTGGCATGCAGCAGGTGAGTTATAAAGGAGGGTGGAATGGGGCCCCTCTCTCTCCTCTCCTGGCTCTCTTTCATTTCTGCTTTCTTTGTCTTGAAACCCCAGCTCCGGACCATCCACATGGAACCAATGCAGGATCTAAGGACTGGTGATATTTGTTTCCTGCCCTTGCTTTGCCTGAGCAAAGCACAGCTATCTCAATGTGAGAGACTGGAAGGGTTGCTGGTTCCAAACATTTTGGGGGCATGTGTGTGGTAGAAGGGACAGATCAGACCTTCCTCTGGTGAGGTGATACCCTCCTCTGCACACCCCACTCCTGGCCTCTATCCCACCCTGCAGCGGCTGCCAATCCCTGGCACAGCAAAGCCAATGCTCCACATCTGCCTCTGAAGCCCCTAACTTAGCTCCTGAGTGGCCACCAGACAGGAAATCACAACCCTGGGAAGGGCCTGGGAAAGCCAAAGGGTTTACAAGCCTGAGGCAAACATATATCATGACCCTACCTTTCCTTGGATGTTATATCAGCTGAGACACTGCTGGAACCCAAGAGTGGTAGCTAAATTTATCCTTTTCTGTATCTTTTCTGTCTTACTCTCTTTCTTATTCTAATTCCCTCTTCTTGGAGTTTTGAGTAACTTAAAATCAGATGGATTTGGAGTTTCCTGGATGGAATGGTCTAAATTAATGCTTTGTGAAATGTTTTATGTAGGTTGAATGCTGCTCCAAACTTTTGCCAAAGTCCTCTGATTTGCTGAAGTTGCCAGTAAAATTTGGGTCTGCACTTGGAATACTGCATCAGTTTTTGGGCTTCTATATACCAGAGAGACTGGATGTACTGGAGCAAGTCCATCAAGGGACACACAGAAAGCTGGAAGGAAGCTGGAACACATGACATATCAGGAGAAGCTGAGATAGCTGTGTCTGTTCAATGGTGAGAAGAATGAGCCGAGGAGACAGTGCTGTTCATAATGGCAGAGCAAAAGACAAAGCCAAGAGCTTTGTAAACTGGGAGCAGAGGTAAATGATGAGTTGCAATCTGAGTTGCAATATGCAACATTTCAATTCAGCATAAGGAAATCAAGGAAATGAAGATGGTCAAACACTGGAACAGGTTGCCTGTGTAGCCTACATCATTGTAGATACACAAAATACTCTGGTCTGAGCAGAAGCCTAGACAATATTACCTCTGGACGTCCTTTCCAAGCTACATTGTTCTGTGTGTGTATGACCTACATGAATAATTGACAGAAAAATCTGCCAGTGAAATGCAGCAGACTGCTGTTCAGAAAAGACCAACAAGACCACATAATCTGAATGCATATTTTTCATGCATACATCAATTCCTAGGCCATACACAAAGAAAAGCCAAAGAAGAAGTGAGTCTGGAGGGTTACCTTTTCCAACAAAGGCTTGTTTACCTTTTGAGTGCATATACCATTATTGGGCCAGGAAAGGGGAAAACAACTGAAAAACCACTCAAGCCACATTACTAATTCCAGCTATATCATTGGATGAGTTACCCTTAAATCTAAATGGATGATACAAAAAATTCAGTGAAATTTTTAACATCTTAGCAAATGGCTTGACACTAGCAGTGTCGACAATAGAGGTGAGTACTATTTTGTCTGGATAGTATATATGGATTCCTTCGTCGCTTTAGCTTTGGAGTTACCTCCATTCTTTTTCCATGCCCACTGAATTTTGTTTATTCTGGGTCAAACATTACATCTGTTGCTCATCAGTGACTCTGAATAATTTTCTACATCCAATGTTAGCACATAATCCTGTGTCCATTTGCAACATATTTGGCTTAATCAAAGTATTTTCCAATATCCAGGAGATCTTCCATTCCCTGATTTCACATTAAATAAACTATGATAGAAAGACTGCTGCCAAGAAAAGAGGATAAAAAGTTCAAACCAGGAGAATGTTTTCTGTCTTTTCTAGACCCATTTAAACCAGAGTATTTTTCAGTATAACAGTCAATCTGATACAAAATGACAAGACCGAGTTACAAACATTTTTGATTTGAAGATAAGTTTATCTCATGCCCTCCAATCTGTAAGTAAAAAAACTCAAGAGTTTTGAGGCTTTTTTAGAGGATGAGCATCTATAGAACTGTGAATATAACTTGGCTAAACAAGAGCAGTAGATTGGCAGCTGATAAGCCAGTTAATTTAACCTTGTTATATTCAGTGAATATTGCAGTGTGCTCAAAATGGTAAGGGAAAAAATTATCAACTGTTAACTTATGTTATCACTTCCCCATATAGAAATGTAACTTTCTCATCAGTATTGCAATTCTTTTTCCTAATCAAATTAACTTTTCCCTAATGTAAGTTGTGGATGCCCCATCCCTGCAAGTGTTTAAGGCTACGTTGGATGGGACCTTGAGCAATCTGGTTTAGTGGAAGATGTCCCTACCCAGAGCAGTGGGGCTGGAACTAGATGATCTTTAAAATCCCTTTCAATGCAAACCAGTCCATGACTCTAGCATAATCTGTCACTGCTCCAAGTGGAAAGGAGCTGGTGAGGAGAAATGCTATGCTGGACCTTATTCTCACCAGCAAGGAAGAACTGATGAGGAATATGAAGCTCAAGGAAAAGCTTTTCTGCAGTGACCATGAAATGACGGAATTTGATATCCTCAGGGCAGTGAGGATGGTCTGCAGGAAGCTCAGTACATGGGAATTTGGGCTCTTCGGGGACCTGCTTGGTAGAGTATTGTGAAATAAATCTTTGGAGAGAGGAGGAGACAAAGAAAGCTGGTTGATAATCAACTCATTTTCTCCAAGATCAGCAGCAATGCAGCCCAGTGAAGGGTAAATTAGGAGAAAAGTTCCAGGAAGCCTGGACGGATGAACTAGGATCACCTGGACAAGTCAAACACAAAGAAACTCTATAGAGGTGGAAGCAAGGACAGATAGCCTGTGAGGAATACAGAGAGGTCAGCCCTGTAAATGTTATGTTTGGTAAGAGGTCTAGCAAGCACAGGCAGTCATTGAGTAATAGACACCAGCCTCTTACGTAATACAGGTTTGTGTTTGGATTAGGAGAAATGTTTTTATAGCTGTAATTAATACATATAAGAGTTTTTAACAGACCAGCTGCAGTAATGTTAATGCTCAAATTAATAAAGAAAACATGAAAAATTTCCTCATTATCATTATTATTATTACAAAAATTAAATAATTTTTCTTTGGTGTTCTATTCACCCTTCCAACCTATATGTCTCTAGGACCTCAGAAAAGTAGTAACAGCTTTTCTCAGATGAGATGGTAGGCTATCAATCAGCATCCCAAGGCTTGTGCCAGGATGACTGCAAAAGTAGCGGTAGATTCAGTGGCTAGCTGAACTGCCAGATGTTTTTNTTTTTTTTTTTGGGTTTTTTTTTTTTTTTTTTTTTTTTTTGTTTGGTTTGGTTTGGTTTTTTTCCACCATCCTGACTATGTAGTAATACTTTTCAGGGTGAAGAAATCAGAATACTGATTAGCTCAGTAAAACCCTCCCTATCTTCTGCTTGAGGGAGAAAGTAGTTACGAACCTATGTCAAAGAAAAGAGATGCATACCAAAATGTTTAGTACAGCAGTCTTATCTCTGTTAACCATGCTTTTCTGTAATAATTAGATAATTTACAATTTTATAACTCCACTAATAACAATAATTGTTTTGTTTGAATTAGGTAATTACTGTTCAAATTAGATTAATATTAAGCTCTTGCCTTTTGTATGTCTTTGCACCCATAGTAAGATATCTGGTGTAGGATTTACTGGATGTGTCTAAAGACAGGATGTTTCTCAAGGTATATGAACGCCAATTTCTCATCTCTATCCCTTGTATGCAAATGGCACCAAAATGCCCATATATGCTTTAGGCAAGACTTTGTCTGTGACAAGTATATTTGGTTCATCCAAACTAGTATTTTAATGTACTTTTGTGATGCGTTCAAGTTTGAATGCAATATTCTAAATGTGTTCTGTCCACTCTCAATAGGAAGTTTGCACCTTATTTTCTCTCACAGAGAAGTGAATTTTTTCAAGATTTTGTAAAAGTTTGAGCTAAAATATTCACAAGGGTAAAAAAATTCAAGCATTAGCTGAAACTGTGGATCAGAAAACCATAAAGGTGAGTTTCGTGTGGTGATTCGATTCCTCTCTTCTGAATCTCTAACTAATTCCAGAAGGTATCTAAAATCAATAGTGCATGGTTTAAAATTCAGATGTCTCTAGGTGCCTGGTTTGAGCTACTCTAGTCTCAAGAAACAGATGTACATTTTACAGTCAGACTGCCATTGGATATAAACAGAAGATACCCAGGGAACCGTGATAGGAACTACAATTTTCTCTTCTCTCACATTAGCAACTTAAAAATTATTCTAGGAGGAAAACTATACATTGGGTCCCATCAACTACTCCACTGTTCAACACCCTCTGGCAGTAAGTGGGAACTAACGCTGTGGGGAAAGTGTGTGGAACAGAAATGTTATAGGATGATCTCAATGGTACAATCTCTAAGCTGCTGTCAATTAGTAGTCAAGAAGCTTCCAGAACCTAATGCTGCACTCGAATAATCATGAGAGATTCCTTACACATTTCCTTTCTTGCCTGCATAAGAGGCTAGTTTCAAAATAATGCATGGAGTTCTCTCATCTGAGATATCCTTTATTTTTGTGGATAGAGTTCTATTACGTGAAAGAGATATCTAGTTATTATTCTCTGGGTAAAGGTGGGTTAATCTTTTGGTTATTTTGACAAAGAATAAGTTCTTGTCCAATCTTAAAAAATAGCCTTTTGTTCTGAATATTTACTGGGTGGCTGTACCAACAGTGAAATATGAGGGAAAATGCCATTCAGACACACAGTTCACTGACAAAAGGTATTCAAATAACAATATTATTACTCAGCTGAAGTGTTTTTAAGGAACACTGTTTTAAAGCACGTTACTATTTAAGGTTCCCTGTGTTATCCTCTGAAAGCTACTAAAAATACTTGGCTCTCTTCTGATGAGTACTATGGAAACAATCTTACTCTCAAATAGGATAGGTATCTAATTTTTCACATCTGTGTATCAAATTGATATGAGTGTCTATGAAATATTTACTAAGAAGAATGCTTTTTATTAGTAACTATTTAAATACAGAAATGATTGCTTCAGCAGCCTATCTCCTGACAATTGATCTGGTCTATACTCTTACAGATGAGGGTCTCCTTTTAAAAAATTGACAAATATTTAACTGCTAATAACTCTATTTTGGCTTTTAGATTTTCAGGAAATAAAAAGTTTATATTTTGAATATTTAAAAGTTAAATTGTCTGACTGAAAAAAATAAAGGAGCAAAAAGAAATAATTAAAATTTTTAAAGTAACATGAGCTACAAAACATAATGAAAAGCAGCCATTAGGTGAAACAATTGTACATAATATGACACTCTATGAGGTCAATTAGACTTGATACATTTCAGAAGTTAGATGATGCTATGGATATTCCCAGGCATTAGAACTTATTCATCCTGCTCTATTGGTCTCAGGAGCAGTTGATTTTGGTTATCTAGGTTCCCTACTTTGTCATTGTTTCTCTGATCACTGCATTTTCATTGGTTTTTTGTTTGTTTGAATTTTCACTAGCTAGACACCCTAATAGTAACCTTTAAATTTAGATGTTTGCTAAATCCTGGCAATAAAATGTAAAACAAACATCCAGACTAAATATTTTGCCCTGTCTGTTATAAGCCCTAACTGCAGAGCTTATGTTAGTAATGCTTTCTGCAATACCAATCTGAATATTCTTGATAATATAAAGGAAGAAGTGAATATCTAGTTACTTATTTAAAACTAATACTAAGACTTAGATTAAATAACAAAGGCCAGAAATTGTCTTTACTACATCCCTGAATATTATAGGTAGAGAGATACAATGAAAAAATTATAATTTTGGATTGATAATTCTTTTATTAAAACACTGAAGGATAATAAAATTTCTTGAGTATGAATTATCAGGATCACTTCCTTTCTTTAACTACTTTCAAAGATTTTCTTCTCTGTTTAGAAAGTGTATTGTTAATTTGAATTGTCTGTGAACACAAACAAGACTGCAGTTAAACACATAGGATACCCGCTTCAAATAAACATGGACTTCCAACAGAATTGACTTACACTTCTAATTGTACTTTAATGACAAAATTTTAAATCATAACTGCATTTCTAAAGTAAAAGCCAAACTCAATCCCATCAAACACTTTTTACAGTGTAGATAGATTTTCTCATGGCCATGACATATTTTTCCCCAATTTTAACCTTATTTTATTCTGCATTATTTTTTCATTTCATGATTTAAATCTTTCTGATATACAGAAACTACAAATGAAAAAGCACATTTCTGTCTCTCTATGGTATAAGACTCCAACATTGTTCTTGAGAATATATTCATTTTATGTCTGAAATTCCATGGAATGACCTTTCCCTGTGAGAAACAATTCTCCACCTTTGGCTAACCAAACATGATGATTATGATGGTGGGAGAAAAAAATACTGTGTGCCTGTCGGAAACCCTAAACAACAACCCAAATTATTAGCACAGCTGTGTTTCAGTGATGTTTGCATCAATTTTATTTACTTGCAGTATCAGCTTACCCATTAGTGTTCTGTTCTCCCACTTCAGTGAACAGTCTCACTCTACAGAATTGCTTAATATTGAATAATCCAAGTACATAAAATTCTGGATTTATTTATGCAATTATTTTTTTTTTTTTAATAATCACAAATCTACTTTGTCTCTCAAGAAGGGTTCACAGTAATTGTATTTTTCATTTCAGGAACACTTTTTTTGTTACTCCTGTACTTTAGCCTGCTTAAATACTTTCTACTACTTCATATTGAAATATGTGGAATCACATAGTGGGATTTGGGAGTCACTAGACACTAATCATCATTTGATATTATTAATCCGCAGAGTTTAAAAACAGTGAGAAAAGAAATAAAAAAGGACACTTCGAGGCTGTTGTTTCTGTGGGCTGCAGAGAAGTTAACTTCTAGGAAACTTAGTTTCACAACAGTGCACAAGGCATGCTTGTGCATTCAGGATCACACCTCTACTGAACGATGCTCTCTGCACAAAGCCTATTTGCAGTGCTAATTTACAGGTCTGCTGGTTGTAAAGACCTAATCATGCAGTCCCTTTAGGAAGATATTCTCAGTGCCTTCCTCAAACAGTGAAACAACCAGTAACCCTTGATGGCATAGGAACATTGGCGAACTAGGCCTGGGGAGCAGTGTAAAGCTTCATATTGATATTTTTTCCAAGACTGCAAAATGGTACTAGTCAAACAATAAACTTAAAAGTCAATTTAGAATGAAATATTTTTTCTTTATACTTAATTTTATACATTTGAAGAAGCCAGAGGCCGGATCTATATATTTTAACCAGGTGAACAGTTTCTCCTCAATAGTTGACTAATAGATGTAGCCAGAATGACGTAAAGCTTACTCTCTGGAAAAAAAAAAAAAATCTGTTAATGGTTTTAAATAGCCTTCAATATCCTATCATTTTAAAAAGAAAATGTGATTTGAAAATTTGTTCTCTATCAGAGCATTAGCATGCTTTTGTACACTATTTTAAAGATGAAAAAAGAAGACAATTGACTCAAGACATATTTCTAGGAACATAGGAAGAATAAACTTGAACATTGCATGATGTTACTGAATAAAAACACAGAAATATAAATTCAAATCTGAAATTTTCATATCTCTGTAATGTTTCAAACTTTAATTGATTTTCTATTTGATATATTTATTCTGCTTTTTCTTCTTCTGAAACCCCAGCTGTTTTGCAAAACATTGTAAGCACCCTCATCTTCAACTGGATGCAGTCAAAATCCTTATGAAGTTTTGAAAAACAGATTTCTTTCACAAGTATTCCATGAAACCCTTGAATTGGGGGTATGTTTCATAAATTATAGGTTGTTAATGACCTAAATCTCTCCTTATTTCTGTGTGCTGGATATTGATTCTGTAGCCTGTGATCACTTTATTCTGCATGTTAAGGTTCTATATGCCGCTGGAAGCCTCAATGGATTAAAAGTATGAGGAAGAAAATGGTAAATGTTATGTGATCGTTGTGATCCATTGCACAGATATCTATTATATGTGAATACAAAGTCTGGATCTATTCTGCAGTTATGAGAGAGTAAAATCTAGAAACTATATATTTTTAACTTATTATTAATATCTGTTTTTCCTTGGCTTGCCTGTTTTCCTTCCCAATATAAAACTAGCTCACATTTTGACTTTTTAACATCTAATTCAAGTATTGGAAATCTTCTGAACTCCATTTGTTCATAGGTGTTGAAAGTACAATAAGGAAGTACTAGAAAGACAAATACCTAGAGTCTCAGTATAGCAGCTGAATAAAAAAAAAGTGCTGTGTACAGTGAGCCAGGACAAGGCTCTAACATGATAATCAGACTGAATAAGGCCAGCTCAAAACCTGTAACAGAATAAATGGTGTGTTAGGATAATAAGGTGCTGATGGGATGGATGCCCTGCAGCTGAATGTCTCTCTTCTTCCTGGAAGATTTTGTAATGGAGAATTAAGCATTGTCTACCTCAGGCTTACTCAGTCAGAATGTATTTCTGCAGATGAAGCTGCTGATATGACAAGTAAAGGCACAGGAATAAGTCTTATAAAGCTTTAGTGCTTGCAGGCATGAGTCCCTGCACACTGAGCAGGCAGGGTCAGTGCTGTATCCTCTAGACAGTAACAAATAGAAAAGAACTGTGTAGGTATAGAACAATAGTTGATAGAAAAATAAATCAAGCATTATTCTGTAGGGTCTAGTGTTACTATGGAGAAACGAGTCCCTTAGGGGTCTGCAAGGAAAAGCTTTGATATGCAAACCTGCTAAGTCTTTGGAAAGTATAATGCGCTGAAAAAATGTACACACAAGAATGGTCTGGTGGATTCATTACTATACAAGAGCTCACTCACTAATAACAGGGTTAATAATAAGCAGAACACAAGTGAATGGCAAATAGGAAAAAAACTGCAAAGGTAACACAGTTACATATCTTCTAAAATTTCCTGTATGCGTTTCACACAGACAAGCCAAAATTTGCCCTCTCAAAACAAAATGGATTTTAAAATTTTAGTTTAACAGAAGAATATGCCTTTATAAGCACACTTCAATTACAAAACAGGTAGAATTCTGTGATTCATCTAATCTTACAAATGGACTTTTTTTGTGTGCTAGTTAACTAACTGGAAAATTAAATTTTTAATAAAAAGAGATAGTGAAATAAACAAGATGAACATTATTTTACGCTAATGCATCTTTATTTCCTGCTAGAAGTAAGTTTACATTTTTAACCAAGCAGTTCCACAAATACTGGAACTAATGATGTGTGATTTTACAGATTAGCAATTAGCTGGTGATTAGCTTTGTGTCTGAGAAGGTGCAAATTATAATCAAGAGACAATAATTTGTTCTTAATATTAGGGTAATTTTAAGAGGTCTCTCTGTTGAATCTTTGTTGTCCAGTAATGCTTCTGCTCACACGGTTTTCTTTACCGTACTTAAAGCATACTGGCAGTATCTCTACTTGGTCTGTACCATTCAGGAAAATATGTAAAATTACAATTATAATGCAAAATGTAAATTTTATGTGATTTTACGAAATTTATGGTAGTTTGGAAGTTAAGTATTATCTCACTTTCTCGCATGCAGAGCATAAACTTCAGCTAGAGACCTTTTTTTTTTTCTAAGACAAATGTATTAAAGGGTCCCCACAGACTTTCCCCATGCCATATAAACCAGCTAATGGCATATTTAGAGCATTTTATAGATTCTTTTTTAATAGAAAAAAAAATTACATGCAAACAATATCTCTTAATATTTCTCTAATGCCTTTCTGAGGCACTGTTTTTCTAAAGTGTTAGGAAGGATAGTAACCAGAGAGGTGTTCAGCCATTTCCGGGGGAGCAGAGCCTCATCATGCATAATGATAACTTGGCACGAAGAATGCCATCACTCCAAGTGGCCTTCCTTCCTCTTTCCTCCCCCAGCTTCTATTGCTGGGCACCACATCTTACGCCATGGGACATCCCTTGATCAGTTGAGGTCAGCTGTCCTGGCTGTGTCCCTTTTCAGCCTCTTGTGTATCCCCTGCAGTCATTGCTGGTGTGGCAGGGTGGAGAAGCAAGAAAAGTCTTGCCACTCTGTAAGCGTTGTTCAGAAATAGCTCAAACATTGTCATGTTTTTGTCACTGTTTTGGTCACAGATCCAGAAGAGTACTATAGGAACTACTATGAATAAAATTAATTGTATCACAACCAAACCAGAAGAATTAAAGCCTTTTTTAATATTATTGTAATTTGAGACAGGATTTCTATTATGGTATGTTTTGTTTAAGGATTTAGATTTTAAGTCTTTCTTTTTGTTTGTGGATAAAACATTTCTGTATTAAACTGAGATGCCTTTTATCTATTCATCTATTTACACCCATGTTATGTTATTCCAGCTGCTTCAAGTGATCTCTTCACTGTATCCTATTTTGCTCTTACCAAAATTTGAAATAATAGCATGAAAAAACCCTCATTTTTCTTACTTATTTGCTAGAATCTTCTCAGTAAGGTATTCTCCTGAAATATCTGGGAGAACTTTATGTCATCTTTGTTCAGATGCTTGGGGGGGATCTAGTTTAATTTGTTCTGAATTATATAGATAATGTTTCACATGTTGTCCAGAAAGATCAAAGTCAGGATACATTTTTAGTTTCTTTCTCTGGATTTTATTTTTAAATAGATTCTGGATTTTACTGGAGAATAAACTTTTCTTTTGTGATAACAAATGCTGAGTAGTATTGTTACTTTTCTATATGGAAGATTACAACAGTTTCAAATGTGCCAGAATTTTGGGTAAGCCAGAACTTTGATAGGGATCTACCCAGATCTTTTCTTATCAGTTAGTATCTTGATGGAGGCATAAGCTGTTTTTTTCTGTAGTATATACATAGTCTAAATGAATTTCAAAGTGTTTAGATATGGCTTTCTGAATATTAAAATATATTCCTTAATAATTTTTCTATTCAGAGATATCAACTTTCTTTACATAAACTGGAGACTACATTTCTTGTCTCTCCTTTTCCTTCTCATAGATAATTTCTCTTTAAAATTGCAAAATTATGTTCTTTAAATATGTGCTTTAAATATATCTATATGTATGTAATTTGAATAAAATCTAGTATTTCTGTGACACTGTGATTGCATCAAAAAATTTAACTTGCTTGCTGTGGTATTCTTCATATTCTCTATATCTTTTTTACAGTTCTTTCTTTCCACATGAGAATTATGCTAAAAATATGAATAATATATGCAATCTAATAGCAGCTTCTGTGGTAAGTTGTCATTGCCTCCAACTATGTTACCTTCAGAATGTGTTAGGCTCAATATGGTTGTCCTCCACAGTTGTACACAAAGTTCCTTTTAATGAGATGTGACATGGACAAAAGTGTTGGTTGTGATTACTGTGCACACTTTTTGATCTGAAACAGGTATGTCTCAGGCACGTTTCTGAGCATATTTTATTTTATATCTCACCCCTAACAATACAAAAAAAAAGTTAGCTTTCTGGAAATTTTGATCCTTTTGTATAGAAAAACATTTTTAATCAGAGAAGAATAGCAGAATAGCACCACCTCAAACTTGAGTTAAATCAAGGTCATAATGTAGACTTTGATGTAGGTTTTCTGNTTGTTTTGTTTTGTTTTGTTTTGTTTGTTTGTTTGTTTTGTTTGTTTGTTTGTTTTTGTTTTTGTTTTGTTTTGTTTTTTTTTAATGTGTTAAAGATTTTTCACTATAACTTTTTATTTATCAGAGTCAGAAGGGACAAAACAGTATTTTTTGAACATCAAAAAGAACTCGCCACTTTAATTCAATTCTTAGTACTGAAGATGAAAAAAAAAGGGTTCTAAAGAGATAATTTGTTTTAAAATATTGAGAAAAAAAGTAACACATTTTTTATACTTTCCTATACTTTCTACATGTATTTTATTTTTTCCAAAATAGACTGTTCTAAATAAATTCCAGCATTTTTACTTTATTTATATGTCTCCATACACAAGCCCAATATATTGGGCTTTTTGCTGTTCATATAGTCTAATAAAGTTGGTAAAAGAAGCTTCCTTTTTTTTTTTGACGCTGCAATTCTGCTAACGATGCAAAGATATGATGTTCACGCTGCAGTAAGAAAAAAAAACAGCATCATGCATAATTCAAAATTATCTACTCTATGAATGATAAGGATATCAAAAAAGTTTTGATTGCTCTTCTGTTAAAGTAGGAGAAATCCA
Organism: Rhabdornis inornatus; assembly: GCA_013397075.1. Taxonomy (NCBI): domain Eukaryota; kingdom Metazoa; phylum Chordata; class Aves; order Passeriformes; family Rhabdornithidae; genus Rhabdornis; species Rhabdornis inornatus. The sequence goes on along the minus strand of VWZS01000780.1, from coordinate 842,355 downwards.
TATTTTTGGCTAACACTTCGACAAGGGAGTCAATGTCTAAGATAAAATGTAGAACTGAAATATAAGTAAGTGTATTTTGAGAGTAAATTTAGGCAGAAGCCTATATTTAGGCTATTGATCCACATATAATTCCTGGGTTGCATTCTCCTTTGATTTCTCACAAATTATAGAGAAATAATTATTACTGAAGATCATAATCATTTCTAATGGTGCATTCAAATATTTTCCTGAAGTATCAGGAGCGGTGTGACCAAAGATGTTCTGAGATAAAAATGAAACTTTAAAGTGCCCACAAGAGACAGAAGTATAAGAAATTGCAGGCAATTTTCACTTGCATTAATCTAAGATGACATCTCCTATTACTGCTGCAACTCTGCTGTTGGCTGATAAGAGGGTTGCTGTGACCTTATGAGCTGAAGTACGCAAGTCAAACTGGAGCAAGTATATTGAATATTTTTCAAGTAGTGATTACTAAAACTTATATACTGAGAAATCTTATTAGTGTAGGGGAATCTATCAACATCTTTGTAGTAAAAGTGATTTCTGGTGGTCAGTGATGTTTCATATCCGTGCTTTTGGGTAATTTACACCTTGCTCCAAGGTGTAAAGTTGCATGTGGGTGGTGGGGTTTTTTGGTTTTGTGTTTGGTTTTTTGGTTGTTTTGTTTTGGATTTTTTGTTGTTTGGTTATTTGTTTTTGTTCTGTTGTTGCAGCTGGGTTCAGGGTTTTTTTTTTTATCTGAAAGGCAATTTCCTATTATGAGCCTTGTCCCTCTGGTATGAATATAAAATTACTTTTTTTCCCTTTAGAGTTAATTGCCATAGAAAAACATTAACAATGAGTTAGCCATCCATTTGAAATTCTTATTTTCAGAATTTCTCAGGTATCCCCCTTATGATTCTTTCTAGGGAACGTGCCTATTTCTTTCTTAGAAAAAAGAGGCACTGCTTTCAACCAGCTGAGAAGCTAATCCTTTGTATGTGTTTTTTTTTCTTTATTTCCTTAAGATGATATATTTGTCTATATCTATGTCTATACCTAGTTTATATCTATATTTATATATGTTTGTAACCACATAGCTATGTCTGCACAGATGCATATACGGAAAGACACAAAGCAAAATTGTGTTTCTATTAAAATATAGGGTTTAAACCTGAAATTTTATTTTTATGGTGCTGTTGTTTACATAAATATTTTAAACCAATCTCTGTGCATTCATTACTTTCATTCCAATCATAAATAAGCTCAAAGTGCCAGGGTAAATTGTCAAGCCTTATCTCTGAACAAGGAACAAAATTAATACAATTTTTGCAGAGAAATTTCAAAGATCAAAATTTGGTTATTTAATCATAGCCACCATTTCAGTGAGAAAATTTCCATTTATCTGCATGACTTATTCCTCAAATGATGAGCAAAAATATCTAAAACAATAATAGCTAAGCAACTAGGGTGCATAGATTAGCAGTTTGTTGATTCAGAATATACTTTATTGCTTTTGAGGCATCTCCTACTTTCCACTGATCAAGTTCCCTCTGAAACTGGGCCACAGTGTAAGACAACGCACTTTGTTTTGACACGCCTGATCCCCACTAGTAACTCTGGATGGACTGAATAGATACTTGAGGAAAGAAAAGGTAATTGATACCACACAGGCTTTGTACCTGAGATGGATGATGTGCTGCTTAGGTAGATACATTTTTTTGGACTTATCTGGCTACACTAGAAGTGCAAATATAAAATGGAGGAAGCTGACTGTACAAGCTGCCCTTTGCCTTCAGACAAGGCAAACTAAAGAAGGATGAGTGCCTTAGTGATAGCTGTTCCTACAGAAGCCCCAGGTTCTCCTGGAGACAAGGACTGTTTTTCATTCCTTGCAAAATAGTTTTTTTTTTTGTTGTGTTTTTTTTTTTTTTAATTTATTTATTTTTTTATTTGTAAATCTCTGTAAAAAATGTCTTTGAACTATTTCGCACCAGTCATCCATGGTCAAATTGCATGTGAAGAGCTAGAATGCTGACGCCAGAAGAAAGGATTTAAAAATATACATTTAAGCACATAAAACCTTTTCACTATCACTTTTAAAACTTGAAAATAATAATTGCACAGGAACAACTGTCTAAAATATCAGAAACAGATTCACCACCCAAAACTTCCAGGTTTTCATGAAACTGTCAGCTTTCTCCTGACAGAAGCTTTTTGCAAGATAAATCATCTAGTTCTTTCAATTATTGCACTGAAGAAATTGTCTATTCTCAATTAATTGAGGTGGCATACCAATAATTTTAGAAAATGAAGCACTTTTTAATGCAAGGAAAATATTAGCTGATGTTTTGAAACAGGGTCAAGTATCTGGAAATGGCATTGGACCTTAGGGCATTCTAGAAATCCTTTACTCAGAGAGCATGCAGCTGCCTGTATGAAAATAATGAAAAAACATGCAAAAAATTAGTAGGGAAAAGAAAAAACTTTATGGTTAGGCTGGCATGGAACTGGACATGATGATATCACCAACATAGGATTGGCTCAGGAGATATTAAAATAACTTGCAGGTTTTAAATGGATTCTATTCCCTTCTGCCTCATCTATATCTCACAGTTTCCTAAAGTTTGTCAGTTCATTCTACAACATTTCTGTTAGCTCCCTAATTTAGTTCTCAAGTAAGGGACTCAAGGATGTGATCTTTAAGGAAAAGCATTCAATGAATAATTTAAAAACTCCAACTCCTCGGAATGCTTCCTTTTCTTTCAGGGTCATGTCAGGAGGAACTCCCCACCTGCCCCTGAACTGAGAGTTAGTCCTAAAAAGTAAGTCAAGCAGTAAAGCATATCCTGGAATAGAAAATAATTTCAGCCTTTTCCCCTTCAAATAAATTAAAAAGGATTTTGTCTGCAGCTGAAAATGTCATTATCATCAAAGTCTTATTCTGACACAGCAGAACAAGATCAATTTCTCAGAGACACTGCAGTAGGTTGGCTGCTGTATATGATTCTCCTTCCCCCAAAGCTGCAAGCAGCCCTTGACAAATTCACTTTGCTTGGTTGCGAGGGAGGGGGAATGCTACTAGAGAGCAATATTTAAATGTATTGCTAAAATAGACCCTCAAATAAAGACAGTAGCCCTTCTCTAGAAATCACTGAGAAAGAGGAAAAGAACCTAACTCCAGAAGACATAAGGAACAGAAAAAAAGCAGACGGCAGTAAGAGAGGAGAAAGGAGAGCAGCTCCATTGGTTCACAAATATGAGTGTATGTCTGAGTGAATGCACACAAATTTCTGTTTGGGGAATTGGAGGGTGAAATGAAAGAAAAAAACACTACTTTTTTTAATATGACGATACTTTCAGATATTTCGTCAGCTTTAAAATACTCATGTCTCACATTCTGGACACTAACTTTTTTGCAAGAGATCTGAAAGATTTCCAAAGGGAATTATTTTCACCAAATCATTGTGCTTTATTGCATTCCATGAAAAGTTTTCACGTGAAAGATTCTTTTTACACTGAAAATATGTTCCACATTTTAGTCTGCATTGTTTGTACGTTTAAACTTGGATTTCAGAAAGAGCTAAGTACTTTAGGTACCAGATCCTACTGAAAAACTGACTTTTGTGGCCATCCTTCCTAAAGTCATGTAGGGTAGATCAAAATATAAGGTGGGAATTTTACTTGGAAATGTTTATATCTCAAAAGCTGAGGTTGGGAATATTTCTGAAAGTAATTCAGAGATAGAAAACTGGTTCCCTAGAGCCTGTGTAACTCCATAGTGTCACAGTGCATGTCTCTGGTTTTATATACGACCTGAATACATCAGTGTTGGCAGTCCTTCCTGTTTAGCTTTCTCTTACACTAGCAGCACAAGCCATAATGAGTCATGCAGTACAATGTTTAACATCCTTGGTCTAATGATCTGCGAATATACATCTCTTTTTTTGGCAAACCCTATGTCAATTAAGAGCTAATTAAGTCAACTGGTAGACTATGGGATGCTGTAATTATGTGTTCATCGTTGAAGGCTGGCAAATTGTCCAAAACTTGTTGTTGTTCTTCACATTTTTCATAGATGCATTTGTAGAAGTCTTTGTTGATATTAAATATATCAAATTTGAGGTGATGAGCTTAGGTAATATAATATGTACTTATTTTTAAAGAGAACTTTTATTTTCCCTGTCAAAGTTGTCTAAGGTAAATAAAACACTGTGTAGCATTGTAGCATGGCCTTTTTTTTTTGTTTTTTTGTAGACGTAAGCAGTACTGATAGTTCACTAGCTAGTGTTGTATGATGTTAATCCATTCTGACATGATTTTTCCAAGGTGGAACTCCTTAGCAAAACAAATATTATTGAAGTGGTTCATTAGTTTATTAGCATGTAATGAATCTGCAATCAATGAACCACATGATCAGGATAAATATCAGCAATTGATCAGCTAAAATAAATATTAACAAAAACTGAAAAATTCCTGTGCACATTTTAATAAATATTTTTAAAATGTTACTATTTTCTCCCACCAACACACCCACACCCACACCCCATTTCTCAACGGCCTTGTAGGTTACCAACAGCCTCCTTCCCTGGGAATGCAAGGTACACACATGGCTTCTGGTGACGACATGGGTGTTTGAGCTTTTCCTGCACCTGTACTGCTCCCTATGACCTGCAAGTGCACGTGCTGGACATCGAGTGTCCCATGAGGCAAGACACACATCTGAGGTGCTGGTCCCCATGTGCTGCACCCTGACGTGCCACCCAGCCTGATGGAGTGCAGTAGCTCAAGGAAATCTTTGAGGAGGCTGCTGTGCCCAGACAGGTAGTAGTTGTGATGGCTTTACTGTCAAGTAAGGTCTGATTGTTGCTGCTTCCACTACAAGGTTTCTCTCTTGCCCTCTGTTGAATATTTTCATGTTTCCATTAGGCTTCTCTTCCAGGTGTTTCCTTCTTTGCTTCAAAAGTCTCTTTGTCTCTCATTGGTTACTGTTTAATCCCAGCGAGGGCTGGCTTGGCTTCCTCTTTAACATGATCAGTTTGGGGTAAACATTCTTTCATATATTCAGTTCACATACACTCAGTTTATACTCACAAAGTGATGCTGTCCAGGCTGTTTGCTAAGGGTGGGATGCACAAGCTTAAGACTTAACAGAATTAAGGGTGAACTTGACAGTTATTAGTGATACATACTGGAGATTTCATCATGATCCACTTGACGTTTTTGTTTAATTGTCTGGACTTTCTTCTACAAATGTAGATTTTTTGAGAAGTGTTAATAGATTTTAAAAGTAGGCAATCAATGTTTGCACAGAAAATGGTGAGTCATTCATATGTTTCAGAGTAATTAAAGAGAATTTTGTAACTCACAGGAAAGGTGTTGATCCTAAGAATAGAAATATTTAGGAATAGATTGGTCATGTTTTTGGAAAAGTAATTTCATCATTTGGCAGGATACACAATTTACCCCACTTACAAATTCTTATGCATTGACTGTAATTTCTTATATCCAATCTGTTTTAAATTATTAAGATAATATTACACTCTTGGTAGTGACAGTTACACTTTATTATCTCTTGGGCTTTTGACTGTTTGATATTGTAATGTGTAATTAAGTCTGAAGAATGCATATTTGTTTAATGGCATTTATAGCTGCTAAATCAAACTTCCATGTAATTTTCTCACTGATAAAACCTACTTAGCAAAGAATTTTAAAAAGAATTTCACTAATTCTTTAATGAGATTGTATTTGAATGAAGATTGTATTTTTTATTTATTAAAAAACAGAGTGATTATTAACAATCATGGATTTTTGTCTTTTTTTCCTGTCTGAAGCTACATTAGTCTCCATAGTCTTTTACTCTCAGCAGGACTTATTAACTCAAACACAGAACTGTGTTAACATAGCTTCAAGTTTATAGCTGGACAGCTGTAAACAGACATCCTGCTAGGACAGAGTAACTGAGGGAGAACTTATTTGCATCAGACTGAAAAACAATGAAACAAGAAGAAACCAGTCTTTGATCAGCAGTGACCCTGAATATGTTGCTATTCCTGAAACTGGAAGACCACAGTTTTTCATTACTTTATAGCATTTTTATGTTTGCATCAAGTCTTTTTTATGTTGCTTCATGCTTGATTACAAAAATAAAGTGATTATGCAATGTCATGTTCAAAGAGTTGACATTTTAAAACATTTTTTTCTGAGAAAGTAAATGTAGAGCAGAAATGTTATTTGTAGTTCATAAAACCAGATTTTGTGACCTTCCAGTGTTGAAAGTGCATTCAGTGTTGACAAATGCACAAGCTACAGGTTGATTAATTTTCAACCGATGCATGGGGGTTATTTTTCTTGAAACCACATTGAAAAGAAACAGGATACTGGGTGTATCAAGGATTCAGTGGTATATGATAGAAATGTCAGAGCTGTGAAAAGACTGTAGTTCATAAAGGGCTGGAATAAACAGCCTCTTATTTCTGAGAAAGTTATAACTATGGAGGGTACTTCTATGGACACCGCAATTATTTCAATAAATATTTATATAGTGAAAATATTTATACCTCCTGTTAAGTTTAGCATTAATAAACCTTTACAAGTCAGTTTCATATTTCTGCATTAGGATGTTTGTACCATATATATACATATATATATTTTCACCTTTACACACACATGCAAATACATGTTCTTATTTTAAAAATTTAGAAATTCTTTGGAAAGGTGAACATATTTACAGTAAATTTCTGTTTGTTCCAGTCCAGTTCCTGATTTCACAGTTCTACTGTGATGCAGAGACATGATGCAGTCTCCAAGTTATTATATTGACTTACTCTTAACACAGTGACATTCTTTTTAGCTCTAGATAGCTCACAAATTTATGTATGGATAACATATAAGAAATGATGCAGAATAAAGTGAAAATGTTAGTAAATATAGAGGGGATAGTTTGTGGATTTCACGTCTAAACCACGAGACATTTTAACTGCTGAATGCAATGCATTGCCTGAAAATTTTTAAAAAGTAATGAATTATTCATGGTTCTATGCTACCTCTTAAACTACTATTTTGAGATTTTTATACAAAGGCTACTGTTTTTCAAAAAAACTTGACTTTTACACCCACTGTTTCTGCTGAGAAGAGAAACTATGGTTGCAGTTAGTCTGTACTATGAGTGTTTTATACAATCAATTAATCTAATGATTAAAATTAGTTTGTTTGAAGAATTGAAGACCGGTTTGAGACAAATATTTTTCTTTCTGCTGCATGGTCTAAAAATGAATCCCAACAGAGAATATGAAATCTATAACTAGTTATATTAATCTTTCTGTCATTGGTATATCTGTAATTCTTGTTCTAGAAGTGGTACAGATTTGTCATTACAGGTTATGGGGAACGGTATTGTTAGATGTTTTCTTAGGTTGTATTTCTCACCAGTCCTTACGCAGATGGACAAAGTCCCAGATGTCCACTAATTAGGGCTTAGCTATTCACCTTGTGTGTACACAGCAATATTGTGGAATTTAAGTTAAGGTGTCAGTTAACTAGGTTTCCCTCCTGCTTAGAATGACTCCTTCTTACTTTTCAATATTTAAATTTGTTCAAACATCTAACTTATAAAAACTCCTATTCTTCTTGAAAATATTTTCTATTTTCAGAATATCTTTTCAGTAATGATGAGAAGAAAGACAGTCATAATATTCAGTAATCTACCCATCCCGAAATGCATGTTTGTATATTATATTTTGCTGTATTTTTTTCCTACTTACATTCAATATTTCTTCATAAAGGAAATGTCTCACAGGGTCTTTACTATGGAGGCACAGCAATTTTATTTCACAATGGAAACTTACTTATGAACTTCTTTTGTAAATATGAGGTTGCTCTGCTTATTGATAATGTTGCTATTAATTTATTTATTTAATTGCAGTGTAGAAAACCATTTCGCAAATAAAGTCATTTAGGTCTTTCAATCAACCTTGAAACATTGCAACATTGTCTGTAGACTGAATATACTGTAATGAGTTTCTGTAGTAAAGCTGTCTTCCCGGGTCCTCCCATGCAGATTTTCATTTCAGAATTCTTTCACTTTTTATAAAATTTATACAGAAATATAGGTTGAAAATTTGATTTTAAAAAGAAAATAATTAATTTATTTCTCCCTCCTTATAAATTATTAGCCAACATCTGTGGAAGTATTTCTCATCTTTTTTGTGTTTACTTTCCATGTGCCATAGATATACATTTGCATATATGTATGTATAGATATAGATATAGATATAGATATATAGATATATAGATATATAATCTGAGATGCTCTTTTTCTGTTTTTGGTTTGGTTTGGTATTTTTAGTAGATAATGCAGAAGTAGTAACCATGTGAATCTATGATCATATCTGACATCTGTCTGTGAAATCTGTCTAGAAACAGACACTATGTAGCTTATTTACATAATATAGAAGAATGTCAGTGCTGACTTAAATCACATTTATATTTGTTTAACTGTAACATTACTGGTTATATGGCTTGCCTCTGCTGCTCTGGGATATTGACATTTATTGGTGGACTGACAGTAAATAGTGACTCCCCAGGTCGCCTTTTGAAGTCGATGATGTAAGAAATAAACTTACAAATTAGGACTCTCTTGGTTGGGCTTGAACTCAGCTGATGGATACAGTAGTATCCAACAACAGCATTAAGAAATATAATAAATTGCTTTGAGTATTAACAGTGAAAAACATGAATAATAATTAGCAGCTAGCATTTGTAGTAGATATTGCATCCATGTGACACTTCAGAGACTTTAAAAGTCACTCTGTATTTCACACTAGATGAATTATATTTTTATTTCAAGCAATGACATTCTTGTGCCTGCAGGCAGTCATCAATCATCCTCTGACCTAAAAGTCATGGATCACTGCTATTAGAATTTTATTAAATTGGTAAAGAGAAACTTTGAACTTTGAAGGAGATGACCTTTTACATGGAGAAAGATAATACAATAAAAAAACATTGTTGGCATCAACAATAAATGAACAGTGAATATATATTTGAAACAAAAATCAGGCAAAACTGATGTAAATAATACAGACTACTGGCTGCTTTTTCTAATTTATTTTAAGTTTAAATAAATTTTCCCTAGTTAACACAAAGCTTTCAAGGATTTAAACATCCTTTAACATAGGATGTTTAAACCATCTATTTTTTTTATCTTTTATTACAAATGAACTAGCAGTATCTCTTAAAACAATTAAAAGCAATAGGAACTCAATTAATTTTGATACTTTTTGCAAAAAATGCTTATATTTTTTACTAGCTAACTAAATGGTTATAAACTAAGATACAAATACAATAATATCATATTCTTTCATTATTTTCTGCTCCAAAAAGCGTTTTGATAGAACGTGCATCTAAGTAAGAGTTTTAGTACTAGGGTTCTATAGCATGTTTTGCATTTAAAAAGAATTATTAATATTCTCCTACTGTATAACCCAGAATTAATTAATTTGTATGAGCAAATGAACTTGAAATGTCTTCCTCCTCTTTTCTTGCACCATAACTATCCAATAAGAAAAAATGTTACTTGAACTCTTGTTGTGACATAGTAAATTTTTCTTATTCTCTCCTTTCTCAGAAGTATCCAAGCTGGTGGAAAGCAGGCATGAGAATTAAATGAAAACATGAAGGAAAGAAGAAGAAAAAAGGGACCTGGAGACCACATAGCCCTATTGTTTTGAGCACAAGTACAATGTATTGATGAAAAGAGTTAAATGTGTTTGGCTCTTAATATTAGCACAGGCTCCTTCTATGGCCTTCCCATTGAGAAAAAAAAAATTAAAAAGTTAAATTTACGGAAAATACTGCTGTGTGGTATTGAGACAGCCATATGGTTTCAACTATAAAATAACTTTGCATTTAGAAGAAATCTTCAGTTTTAAATACTGATTCACTCCAGTTATCTTTAAATCTTCTTCTACTTCCTAAAATGTATCACTTCATCTGTATAGTCAATTATGAAGCCTGTGCATCAGTAAATGCTCAATAACCATGAAATATTTAACAGCAGAACTGTTTTTACAACAGGAGTTCTTAATGTTTTTACAACAGGAGTTCTTAATGGGATTCTGCTGATGTAAAAATAGATGTCTACCACATGAACATCTTTATGTGAACCAGTCACTCTCAGCTCCCTCTGTAAATGCCAGAGAGAAAGGAAAATTTCTTGGACATGATCCCAAAGACGTCTAAAGTAGGTCAGAGAATCCGTGCCCTTATATCTTTATTTCTATATATTGACTATAAATGTACCCTGAAATAACTAATTTAAGTATTTATATCCATGTTTATTAGGATAGATCCCACACTGACTTTATTCTTTGTTGGCCACCTTCTGTGACAGTAACAGTAGTAGACAGTCTTCAGAGGGAAAATGCCATTTATTTTTTTAGCCTAGAACAGTTAAAGGAAGTAGCCAGCTCTGACTATGAAAACTTAAATTCTGAAAAATTATTTATTTTAGAAGGGTTGCATCCATTGATACTGTCTTGAGGATAGACAGCACTTTTTCTAAGAATGTGGGGAAATGAAGTTGGATTGGAGATTGACAGAATGTTTAGCTGTAAAAAAAGTTAAAGCTAGTCTCCCAGAATTCTATTCTAAATTTTTTCTTATCTTTTGAGATAAAAAAGGTCAAATTTCCACAGAATAAAGGGTTCTTCTGTAAATCTAGAATATGCTTTCAAGCAAAAGATATAGCTGCAAATTTCCTATATAGAATTTGGCATAAACGTGGTCAGAGGAAGAAAGGTTAGCTTTAAACAGCAAAACACCAATGTGTAAAAATACCAGCTAAACAAAGCAATACAAAATTAGCAACATCCTATTCCACTGTTCTGATGGTAAGAACTCCAAAATAGCTATACTAAGGATTTGACATTCATCATCAGTTTGCAGTGTTACTTAGTAATACACATAAAATGAATCCCAGGAAGCTAGCAGTGCTTGATTCATAGACAGTTAGCCTTGGATATGGAATGAGCAGGAGCATCTCCGTGTTGCAAAACTCTGAGATCATCACTTGCTGTTGCACAAGTGTGTGTTCGAGCACGGAATTGTCCATGATGAGGTTGAACTTTGGTATATTTAGACCTTAGAAAGCATTTTTGCCTGTTCTTAAGAAATTGGTTTGATCTGAGTATCCATGGATGGAAATGGTAAATACTGAAAATGAAACACTACAGGATTTCACTGACTGAAAGAAAAACGCAGTTTGGAACTCATGCCTATTTCAGGTTAATAATGTTGACATTACATATCTTAATAACATAAATGTGTTTTATGAGATTTTGTGCAACAGGGATGATTTACAAAAAATGCAAAAAAGGTGAAAATAAATATTTATTTTCACATTGGCCTCATCCCCGGAGCACATACTCCCTTTTTTACTTGTCTCTAAGTTAAAGTTCTGTTATAGTTCTGTATAGTTTGTGTGGTTACATATTTCAAAGACATACACAGCTATAATAATGCTAATACAAGCAGAGAGAAGTGTAATAAGAATTTAAAAAAAAAAAGAAAGAAAGAAAAATCAAAACAAGAACTGTGCTATATATATAATTATCCAGACTGAGTATCATTAATTTGAGAACACAATCTATAATATATCTATTACATATGAGATATCAATTGCATTTTGGAATCATGCTATATTTGCAATATAAATACATATTTCATGAAGTAGTAGTAGTAGTTGTTGAAAGTGATCTAATAATGAAATAATTTCCAAATATTTGGGGTTTGGCTGATTTTGAGGAAAACACCTTGAATTTGTGTGATTTGGTTCTAAACCACTAGTAACTACAAAAAACGTTGTGAAAAGTTTGGGGGGTGTTGGGGTTTGATTTTCTTTTTTTTTTTAAAGAATTTAGGCAGCAGAGAAATATTTTAGATGAGCTTTTTGTTTACATCGTAAAAGTGATCAAAATGATGAGACCCAAAAGAGAGATAATTTCAGCATGCTTCATGCCTCTTTGTGAAATAACGTCCCTCTTGTAAAATTAAGGTGAATTTAATTCTAATATATATCATAAAAAGGAGATTCTAGGGAGTCTCAATCAAACCACATCTTGTTTTAGCACTCTGTTCAAGATGATTAAATTTCCCATTTTCTGTTCTTGATGGGAGTTGAAAAGAGGAGTTATTTTTATTCCTAGTTCTATCCTCTGCTCATAAAATTATAGATTGCAGATTTTCAAAGAAAGTAAAAAGTCAACTCCCAGATGCACTGACTTCTCAGGAAAGAAAAAAAAGTTATAAAAAATGTCAGTGCTGTCTTCGTTCAGTTGTAATGATCCAGAGGAAAGAAAAAGAAGTGGTCTAAGATCAGCAGAAATTCTGCTAGGACAATTCTTATAATATGTTACAGTGGAAAATCTATTGATACACAGCAAAAAGCAATGCAAAAAAAAAATCTATGAAAAAATAGCATTTTGGTAGCTTCTCTAGGCTAAAATTGGCAGTTGAGGACACTTGCAAATCTTTCACAGTGACAATAAAGACATATTTCAGATCATAAAACTGACATTTGTAACAGGCTATAATAATTAAAAAGCTTAGATAATACTCCGTATTTAGTTCCCAGTATATAAGTTTAGGAAAAGAAGAAACTTCTGGCCTTTTCTTGACAATGATGTTGACAACGGGTCTAAACAAGCTAAACAATACAAGTCTGACACTCACATGCGTTTGTTTATCTGAGGGAAGGAGGACGAGAAGACTGGTCATGACTCCATTTCTGGGTAGTCTTATTACTTGAAAATCTGTCCATTTAAAATTTTAACTAACTTTAAATGGCAAAGCTACTGTTTCTTATTTCATTGTACTTCAGTATATGTTCATGATGGCATGAGCCATTATATAACTGACCATGAAGATTTTTTTCTGTCTGTATTTTTTTAACTTTATTTAAGATGCTGCTATAAGTAACTATATACATTCAGTACAAATTAAGAACAGGAAAAAGGAAACAAGAAAAAGTGTTTGCATCCTTATTTTATATTTAGGAATGCAGTATCTAGAATGTTGATATTCAATACAAAGCCAATAGGTAGCCAGATAGCTAAAACATTCAGGTCAAACTTGAATGAAATTCAGAATTTTCTGAATGAAGTTTGGGATACAAAAGGGGAAAATATTTTATAATCCGTACTGAATTGTAGTGTTTGCCTATGCAAAACATAATATTTAAAAGGACTGAAATAAAGAAGAAAGTATACGTATAGGAAACATAGTTGGAAATACTGCATTTACGGTGATTTGTATTCAGGGCTTTTTCCCCAGAAATAAACAAACAAACAAAACCACACTAATAAACAAGTCAACAAAAAGACATCTCAGAAAGATTAAATGCATCTTAATTTCCAAAACAATATGCAATAACACGTTCCACTGATTAGAATTCAACAAATGCTTTACTAATTGTGCGCTTTCATTTTTTTGCCAGTAGCAGATGCAGTGAACCAAACTGTGACTTCAGACCATTATTACAACTTTGGATAGTAGCAGATTTAATTCCAATGCAGCCATTTTTTGTATATTTGTGGATTTTTTGTTGTTTGTCTGAAATTAGGAGTATTGAATAATTTCCAAGTTTTAAAATAACTGTATTCTCTTTCATTCTCACATAATTATGTTTACTTAACTTTTGATTACCAAACTTCATTGAGCAAATAATTATATGTCTAACTAGATCGAGACAGAATTTAATATTAAACTAAGCACTCAAGTCTTCATAGAAAATCAATTCAACATTCTAAATGAGTTTTGATATTAAATATTGGGCTTTTTCACACCCTGGGCTATATTCTCAATCACATTTTAGATTCACAATATCCCAGTAAAATATATGAATGCTAGAGAGAAGGACAGCTGTCTCATTGGGAATATGTAGTGGAGTTTCGTGGTCTGGAATTAGGTAGCAGTACTTATAATTTGTTTCCTGGAGCTTCTGAATAGCCTATAGCTCTTTTTGTTTTGTTGTTGTTGGTTATGGTGGTGGTTTGGGGTCTTTTTTTCATTCTTCATTCAGATGAAATTTTAATTTATTGTACTTATTAAACAAAATTACTTGACCTCATCTTTGTTTAGCTGTCAAAAACATACTTGTTTCTGAAAACCATCTGATCATTTCAAAAATCTGCATTTACACATGAGTAGATTTAGGCATTCATGACTTGTGGCTCAGTCCATCCTAACATAAACCTCTAAGACAGATGGACTGACATGAATTTTAGGGTACCTATCTCTCTGCACCAAAACTAGGCAGAAAATAGCTGCTTCCAGAAAACCACTTGCCTTTTAATGTCACTCTAACAGAAATCATGCTCTCTTCCTTTATCTTCTATAACAAAATCAAATGTTCCACAAATATTTTTGCTGGAATAAAAGATGTTTACATATTATACATATTATACATATGTATATATACATATTATGAGAAAAAGAGAATGAAAGTCTCTAGAATATGATTACACTGATGTCTAGAGCCCAAGAAAACTACTTAACCAGAGCACTTTTAATATTTGTGGAATTACTGAGTCTAAATATTCCTCACTGCTCCAAGTAAGCCACCAGAAATATGGCTTGTATTGGTTTTCTTGTTGCTAATAGCTTTCAGTGTTGTATTTTGTTAATTTATCAGTTAGGAATTATTTAATTCTTTGAAACTAGAGAATTAACAGAAAGTATCATTCTGTTTTGTGGATAGGAATATCATGTAATATGAATAAATCTGATAAATATGGTATTTGTCAGATTTATCCTGTTACACATGAAAAATATGAGATAAATCTGTGTGAAAAGAATAAGGATGGATCTGCAAACAAGAGGCAAAAAAAAGAAAAGCAAAATAATATCCCTCTCTGTCAATGACAAAAATTATCTTATTACTTTACTCCCAAGTTTAGAAAAAGCAGCCAACTAAGGGAGCTATTAGCATATAGCTTTGGGGTCCCACAATTGATCACTTAAGTGTTTGGCTTTTTTTTCTCTCTCTGATTTTCTCTTTCTATTGTTTTAATTTGAAATAATGTCTCTTTCTCATGGCCAGAATCATGTCTCTGACCTGTAAAACATTAATTAAAACCAATGCTCTTCTTTCTTTTTGGAGGGTGCATTATCGTTTTGATTCACAAACATAAACTGTATTAATTGCAGCAAATATTATGGGCAAGAGTAAATATTATATGATACTTATAAAATAACAGTGTTGTCAAAATTAAACTAAGCTTGACTTTCCTGATAAGTCATGAGGAAAGATGTTGTTTATGTCTCAATGAAATTCAGGAGAAGTTATATGCATTTTACAGTGTAAGTGGGCTTGCAAAAGCTATTGCAGTTTATATATATACATATATATTCTAATTTTATATGTGCTTTCAATTATGCACCACTCAAATATGTCCAGGGGTGATTGATTTTAAGCAGCAAAGGAATCAGTGTTTGAAGACTTACAAATTATTGTAGAAGAAAGCTGGAAAATAAATTTGTTTTTAAATATTAAAATCACATAAGCATTCTAAGAGAGAAATCATGCTTTAGGACCTCTCAAAGAGAAAAGCAGGAAATTTCTCTACACTGTTTCAGCTGTATCACAGAAAATGCAAACGTTTTCATTTTATCTTGGAAGGTTGGTTGTTAGGGGCTTGCAACATATTTATGTATGGTGACTGGATTCTTACTTAGAAAAAAGTTTTTAGAGAAAATTTAGTAAACTTGTAAAATTCTGTCACTAATGGGATTAATTTACTTTGTTTTTAAACTGATAAAACGCCTTGATCCCAATAATTTGAATGATGATAAAATTCATCATTCATTCATTAGCATTCACCATGATGGACATTGTCACCTTTATCACTGTGGAAGCACCTAGATGAGAGTTGAGCTAAAAAAAGTAAAGTGCTGTGTGTTGTTTACACTTATAATCCCATCCTAGGGCATTTATCTGGGAATAGCTTCCTGTTTTTATCAGCTGTCTAGGTAACCACTGAATAAAATGAGTTAGAATGCAAAGAAGTAAGAATCAGAACCAGGGGTACCCACACTTACATCATTAAGACCTTCTTTTTTTCCAGTATCCACAAATCCTAAATGCTTTACTGCAATCTGTCTTGGCTCCAACAGGTTCACAGGGCAATGTTTGTTTCTGAAACTGCATTCCACATCTAAGAGTGTTAAAACTATGGAGCATTCAATTTACTACAAACTTCAAAGTCATAGATTCAGGAGACTGGATGTGTAGTCCTGAGACAGATGCTAAAAGCCATGCAGGAGATGGAGCTCTGGTCAGTACACTAGTTGTTACAGACGCCAAAGTTCACATCTATTGACAGAACTCACAGAATCCTTTAGGTTGGAAAAGACCTCCAAGATGATCAAGTCCAACCTTTGACCAACATCCACCTTGTCAACTAGACCATAGCAGCAAGTGCCACATCCAGATGTCCAATCATTTCTTGAATACCTAGAGGGATACTGACTGCAATATCTCCAATCCTTGACAACTTTGTCCTGTCTTTCCCCTTATTTAGAAAACATACTGTGTGAAATTAGGAACATAAATTGGCCTTGGAAATCCCTCTTCAAGAGCTTCACTCCTAAATTTTGGGTTCAAAAGTACCAACTACTCTTTCATGCCGCTAACATTTTTAAATTCAAGTTCATCAAAGGCAAAAAATAGTTTAAGACTGACTGTAAATAATTAGCTGATAAGCACTTTCCAAAATAAATGTATGTGGGGGGAAAAAAGTACTAGTGTTCCAAATCCTGTTTGAACAAGTACAAGATTACCTCAGCAGACTAGATAGATATAGGTGTTAGGAATATTGACAAAGATATTAACATGGATATTGATGCTCTTATAGATACAAGTATAGATAGCAATAGAGAGAAAACTTAGCTTTATATAGTTAAATTTCAAACTGCATTTTTTTCCCAAACTTAAATTTTAATTTAGTCAAAACAAAAAGGTACGACTGGATAAAATTTAAATAATGAGCCTGCTGTCTGTAAAAATATTAGACTTTTTGCAACTCTTTCTGTACTCAGTAATAAGTGTAGATGAATTACAGCTTGAACTATATATAGTTACAGGCAATCAGACATTAGCAAGGCACCTGACACTGCTAACTATTCAAAAATATCAGCATTTTATTACTATGAAAGAATATCAAGAATCAACTGAGAGATTGGTAGTATTCTGATGATATTGTGAAGGAAAGGACAACTAACAGTTTAGGTAAAGTATTGCTAAAACTCACCTCAATATATTAAATTATTTCACATTAAGGATCAAAAAAGTACAGTTTGTATGAAGTTTAGTTGTGATTTATAATTATAATAGTTACTTTTTTTTTTTTTAGAAATAGTTTTCTAAAGACTAACGGCTTCACTAAATCTATCTACAATATAACTGTTCCAGTTTTCCATTTCACAATGAGGCCTAAGCTTTGATAGTTTTTCCTTATTTCTTCTTATTTTTTAGTATTTACAGTACTTTTTATTCGCTTATATATTATTGTTGTTCATGCTACTGTCTCTATTTTCATATGACTTCTGCTTACAGAGATGAAATGCAAACTCCACCAATGTAAAATTTGAATTACTTTCTTTGTCTTCACAGACCAATAAGCAACTGCAATTTATTAGAGACCCAGAACAATTAATTAAAGCATCTAACTTCTGCCTCGTGTTGGAATTTTAGAGACTTAATCTTCATAAAGTTTATCCACCACCTGAAGAGGGAAGGTGCCTTTCAATGTCTCTAGAAAAAATACCAAAACAAAGAAACAAAAAAACACAAACCCCTGCAAGTGAACAAACAAACAAACAAACAAACAAACAAACCTGTTTGTTTTCATGTAGCTTCTGATATGTTTGCTTAAATTTAGCAGATTAGGTCCTTGAGTGGAGGGAGAATAAAAGTTTGATAATTATGTGTAAACTGTGTTGACAATAAGATGTCAACTGTGTTGAGCATGGAAATGTATGGTACCCGTAAAAATCTTGCTAACTTATACAATTCTTGCACGGTAAGTAAAATATTCAAATTACCAAGGCCTTGAGGGAGATCAACCTAAAAGAAGAGAGAATCTTAGCATAGATTTCATTGTGTTGTTGGTCAGACTGTTATTATGTTTTATTTAAACCTGGCTAAACAAATCCATTGAAATATTTGAATTTTCACTAGCCAAAATTAAACGCACTCAAACCTGGAGGAATGGTGGATAACATCACAAAAAATGAGCCACTTAAAATAATTTGAAGTAATTAAAAGTGAATAACGTGACTCAAACAAACCTATTGTGCTTAGAACCTGATTCTGACCTGATCAGCTGCTATGTAAATAATAGGTGTACGCTTGTGTTAGCTCATATCAATTGTTCTGCACTTTACTTTTGTTTAGTTACATTGATTGTGGCATTATATCATCGGGTTCCAATATCTCACAGGTTGCAGTCAGCTGTGTTTCTTGATTACAAGCCAAAGGATAAAGTGATTTACTAAGGTTGACAAAAAAGCTGTCAAAGCTATAAATCCTCTATGACTTACTGCTTGTTCGTTTGCCTGTTTGTTTTAATCCTGTGCCTGTAGACTACTAACATTCAAGGACTTTCCTATTTGTTCTCCAGCACTTATAATGTAATCCCAATTATTTGGGTTTTCATGTTAGGAAATAAAAGTATAAATTGATACAACTTTCTTCTGGCATTTTTTAAACTGGGATAGAGTTAATTTTCTCCTTAGTAGCCAGTACAGTGCTGTTTAGATTTAGTATCAGAATATTGTTGATAACACAGTGATGTTTTGGTTGTTTCTAAGTCTTGCTTACCCTAAGCTGTGGAATTTTCAGGTTCCCATGCTCTGTCAGTGAGCAGGGCCAGAAAAGAAGCTGTGGTGAGGAGCATGGCCAGAAAAACTGACCTGAACTGGCCAAAGAGGTATTCCATACCAGAAAGCTATGTTCAGTCTATAAACTGTGTGGAGTTGGCTGGTGGCTACCAATTCCTGCTTGGAGACTGGCTGAGTATTGGTGGTGAGCAATTTTATTGTGCATCATTTGGTTTTGTCAGATTTTGTTCCTCTCTGCCTCTCATAGTTATTGCTGTTAGTGTTTTTATGATTATTAGTAGTAATTAATAATTAATAATTAACAATTAATAATTAATAATTAATAATTAATAATTATGATAAATACTGATGTTGTTGCTGTTGTAGTCTTTTAACTTGTTTAAATTATTAAAGTATTCTTATCTCAACCCATGGGTCTTACCTTTTTTCCAATTCTCCCTCCCCATCCCATCAGAGGAAGAGGGGAAGAGGAGTGAGAGAGCAGCTGAGTACTAGTTAGGTACCAGCTGAGTTTAAGCCATGATGATCCTGGTTGTCCCTCTCCTCCATCTCACTAGTCAAGGCCCCTCTAGTACTTGTTATATGATTTTTTACAATAAATTTTCCTTATTTTATTTTTTTCCTTGTTTTTTTTTGGCCCCACTTCCTAATTATCTTGGTACTTATAGTTAACTGGTAAAGAAAAGACACCACAGATAAGACTACTTTTTATAAAATATTACAGCAAAAGATGCCCTCATGGTGGGATAATTTATAAAAGCATTCTGTTTTCTAAGTTTCTGTGAATCTGTGAAATATTTTCTTTTGAAAGCAATAAGAATATTGTGCAATTCTAATCCAAAATCATGCTAACTCAACCTTTTAATTTTTAATTTAGTTATATGCCAGAGCTAGTGTAGTTTCCTTGGAAACTAACAGATCTAGCAAAAAAGTACAAAACTCTATTTTATATGCAAAAGACTCTGGTTTTTGCTTGCTGCTTAATTCTGTAGAACACTGAAAATGTTCTCATAGAAATTTTTCCTCAAAAAATACTTAGGACAAAAAATTTCTGACTTCAATCTTAAGACAATGATGTTAAGTGTTTATGGAACCTTTTTAATCTAATTATATACCTGCTGATGTAAGTATAAAAGTTACACAAATGCCTTCACCCTAATTACACAGAAGTGAAAAAAATGTACTGAAACATGGGAACAAAAAAAAATCAGGTGGTAGAAAGTTTTTTACTTTTTTTTACTGTGGTACAAACATTCAGTTATATACATATGTGGAAATAATTTCAACTACTGCAATTTCTACCTATTTTGCCATGTATGTGAAAATTTTCTGATGTTAATTTTTCTGTTTGAAGTAGCTTTTAATAATTTGCTTGCAGATTTTTAAAAGTATTTCAAATTTTACAGTAAATTTTTCACATAGTGCCTCATATCAAAATTTATTTTCAGCTTCCACAGCCCTCAATGCAATTTGTCTTAAGTCTTCAATGGCAGCTTCTCACACCACAGACACAGTGAGAACAGACCAGACATGAATATTGAGAAGGCAAACGCTGTGTCTGCATGGGCAGGTGCAGCTTGACATGCACTTGCAGTGCTCAGGGTGCAGCCTGGCAGGGCATATGCTGGCCATACCCCAGGAGCCATGTGTCTGCACGAGCACTGAGCCTTCTGAGAGGTGAGGTTAAGTCACTGGGACAAACTATATTGTGACAATAGTGCTGTGAATTTTCTGGATTGGTATTGGCATATGAACAGCCACTTCGTATGGCAAGCAAAAGAGATGTTGTTTGCCTACACTGTTTAACTGTGCCTTCTCTCTTGCTCTGTGGTGATATTTTACATCTCTTCATATCTGTGTATTTACTGAATTTCTGCATTTTGTGATTGTCAGGACTCTTGATGTCTAAATGAGGTTATATTGCAATCAAATACATGGAAAATCCAGAACGGAGGTGATGTTAAGGGTTATCAGTAAGCTGAGGACATCATCACAGAGTTTATTTTGGATCAAACTTTTGTTTTATATGCTTATATATACACTCATCCAACCCACATATAATATGTGGTTTAAAAGTTTAAGACTTTTCAGCACAAAAAAAACCCAAAAAACAAAACAAAGCAAAAAACCCCAAAAAAACCAAAAAAACCCACAAACAAACAAACAACAACAAAAAAAAACAAAATCAAACAAGCAAACTCACAGATGTCCTTTATTCATATTTCCTGATTTGGCTGCTGCATGTGTAACAGTGCACTGTTGTCAATGTGACATATAAATTTCTGTGCTTTAATTGCATTTAAATGGATCCTTATCATCTCATCAGGATGATCTCTCAATTTCTTCTGTAGCCTCAGAATGCATTTGTGCATGTCATCCAGCTTCTGAGGAGCCCTAGGAAAAAGACTCAATTTTTTACCAATTGACTCAGAATTTCATTAGTAAAGAAAGTTAGGATATTTAGCAGCTAGTAGCTGTTGTAATCCTCAGGCTAATAAAGTTTTTTCTCGGTTTCTATTGTAATACATCATCAGATTGTGCTTTGACTGACCTACATGTACTCAGGTACCAAAAATATTATGACCCTCACCTAATGATCTCCTTCTGGCTCACTGTATGGGATCTACAATTGCTCCAAAAAGAAACTTTGCATAATTTCAAGAGATACTGTGACTATCTAAGAATTATCACCTCCGGATGTTTTAGATACATTTGGACCACTGAGACTAAATAATTGCATTTTCTTGTTCTTCATGTATGCAATGGATTAGAGTACTTGGTAACAATTTATGGACTCAAACTAAAATGAAAAATAAATAAAATCTACACTCGTACAATTATTATATTCTCTCTATAAGAATATAAAATTGTATTAGTTACTTTTGTATGTTTCATTTGCTAATTTTTATGAGTTTTTTACCAGGTCCATTGCTAGTATGTTTTGGTTTCTTCTGTAGTGTTGGATAGGGACTTGTCCAGCATGAAGAGATTAAAATTCAGTTTTATGCCTATTTTATTTGATAAATATTAAAAAACCCAAAACACACTTGGCCTGTTGAACGAGCAAAATATTTTCTGCAGTCTTATTTTNAAATTTTTTCTGCCGTCTTTTTTTCCCCAAAAGTTTTTTTTTTTTTTTTTTTTTTTTTTTTTTTTGTTTTTTGTTTGTTTGTGGTTTTTTTGCTTTTTCTTTTTTTTTTTTTAATGTGTGCTAAAATCTTTGTACAAAAAGGAATATCTCGTTGGTTTTGCTACTTCTTTTGAGTTTTTTACCAGATTCACAGTCCCCGGACATTGAATTTGCTTCTATAGAAGTAATTTTTTCCATCTGCTCTCATAGCCTTTATTAACGCTTTCTTTGTAAATTATTTAGCTCTCTGTATATAAACTTATCTACTTGCCCAACAACTGCTAAGGATACTCTTTTTTTTTTGTGTACATGAATAAATCACCATGTGATTTTTTCAAATAAAGAGTAGAATGGCATTAATTTACACATAATTTATTTATCATTGATAGATGCAAATAGAATAATAATATTAAGAAATAATAGCTAATTTTTTGCCATTTAAGTAGTTTTAAATTATTTTATATATTTTTTAGACAGATCTGTACATAGGTAATGAAATTTATTTAGTCATTGATGAAATTTACCTCAAAATTATACTTTGGAAATAAAGTAGTAAATATATATATATATANACACTGATTCTGTGTGCTCACAACATATTCTATGAAAGGGAGGAAGAAGCCAACCTGCACTGCAATTTCTTTGGTATATATATATATATGTATTTATATATATTTTATTATTTTTTAATTTTTTATTTTTTATTTTTTTTCCCCCAGAACATAGTAAGGAACTTACTGTTCAGGCAAAGGTACGTGTATTCATGTATTTATTTATTCTTTATTCTGTATTATTTATTATTTATTTGAGTACTGCTAATATGAGAGTTCTAAACTAGCCAGACCTATCACACGACAGTGAAAAGATGTCTGGTAAAATGTAATAATAAAATGGAAATTGAAACTTGCAAAGACAGAGAGCTATACTTAGCAAAAATAAAGAGGAAAAAGAAATAAACTCTTATTATGATACAACAAGTTCATCTGTATAAATTAGGGGCCTTAAAAGTAGAAAGATGAGATGTACATAACATAAAATAATTTTAAAGAGTAGAAGTCTAAAATGAAGCATTGGGAGGATTATGATACTATCCAAACTTTATTTCTTGAGTCTTGGGAAAAGCGTCATAATATACTCACATGCAGAGCATGTTTAATTTGCCATGGTATTTTCATGTGAGTGCACAAGTAAACTTTACACAATTAGGCAAAATCAAATGACAGTTCCCTATCCATCCATAAAGACTCTGTGATATTTAAAGAAAAAATATTTATATTAGGCATCTGGAGAAATGGTGGGGATTGTTTGAGGGAGGACAGTTAATTGGTTTTATTACTTGTTTTGGGGTTTTTGGTTTTGCTTTATCTCCACAAAAGACAACCAAAGTCTCATTGAAATAGCAAACAGACTGTAAAAAACCAACTTTGACAGAGAAGCAGAGTCATGTCTAGAAATATTTATCTCTCAGCAACCTGAATTTCAAAGGTCTGAGAAATTACTGGGAAAAAGCGTATAGGAAAGAGTCTAGTTTGTTTACATAAAGCAGTTAAATTAACAATGGATCAATTGATTAATTATTGTAGTGTTTTGTAAATAATCATCAAACTACCTCTGGTTCTGCAAGGTGAAAGTAGGCATACTGAATATAGTAAGTGCTGTCTTGTCAATGAAAGTTCAAGAAGAATGGCTTATTTCCCCCTTAAAAAAAATAAAGGCTGGGAAATTTTAAATGTAAACATTTAATTTTAGCTATAAAGATTTTGAGAGCTACGGATTAATATTGTAGAGCTGGACAGCTTCATACTTGTGAAATGTTACTTCCTTCAGGGCATTAGGTTTTATGACTGATGAGATGAATCTAGATAAAGGATCATAACCAGTAACATGGATGGACTGTCATTCTGAAATTTTTCTCAGTAGAGTATTTAAGAAACAAAAATATATAAATTTTTAAGTTTTTCAAAGACATAAAACACTGAAGAACTTTTATATCCATAAAAGTTCTGCAGTACATATCATATATGCTTTATGGTGTTTCTTTTCTTTAGCTATCCTTTGTAATGTTTCACTCCTAAAATTATATTTTCTTAGGTCTATATGTTTAATTCACCATTGATAAATATTATTTAAATAATTAACACTTTTTTTTACAGAATGTCATCTTGAAAATTATTGTAGTGATACTCCAGACATCATGTCAAATTGTACTTAATTTTCTTCAACGTTTCCTGTTTATCTCTGCAATGCAAATACATCCCATTAAAAATAATTTCTTGTAGACATTTGAACTAATTAAATGATCACAAGTATTCACCCATCAGATAAGGATAGCTTTTTAACCTCTGCTCTCATAATCCTAAAATTTGGTAAAATATCATTTTGCAATTTTCTATACATAATTTATTTTCTTTCCATTGCTTCAAGGATAATTTTCTCAGTTTTTCAATTTCAAATTAAACATTAATGTAATATTAGTAGGACAACTATATAATATACATTAGAGGAAGATTTGGATGAAAAAAAAAGTTTTATGAAGTTGCTGGGCCATAGTTTCTAGGCTTCTTTATGGCTTTCATAGGCACCTTTTTTTGAAATAAATCATCATATTAGTACCCATGTTTAGTGCCCCTTAATCATTATTTGACACCTTTCCTTGTCTCCTTATTGCCCTGGAGTGTTTGAGGAACAATATGGATGTGTGTGCAGTCCAAAAGAAAATTTGATGGCTATTCTCTTTTTTTTACTCCAATGAATAGTACTGCTGCTAACAAGCTCTCTCAAATTTTTAAACACCTACACTCAGATATGATGAAGAGAAACCCATGGGACAAACTGTCATCTGTAGAAGGGAAGGGAAGGGAAGGGAAGGGAAGGGAAGGGAAGGGAAGGGAAGGGAAGGGAAATAATATAATGTAATTACATAGAAGCAGTTAAGAGATTACATTTACTGTGGTCACATTTGGCATTGGAATTACCTTCATGTTAGAAGTGAAAAACCATGTTATGGGGTCAAAGGGCATTTGGTATATACAGATTTTCAGACACATGAATGATAATACATGAAAACAAGTATATATTTACTCTAAATTATTAAACCAATTTTAGATTATCTCTGCATACATATGTTGTTTGACATTCATTAATCAAATCCAGAAAAAATATTTAAGTTCTCATAAATTTTAACTTCCCCTACTATATTATATAAATTTGTAAGTAAGATTTATCTTTTCAGTCATCAGTAGTATAATATTCATTTTTTTCTATCAGTAGCAGAGTTTTGATTTAGTACTTTTAATATTTTTTAAATTTTAATCTATATGATACATTAAAAGTACATAATGAATCCTGAAATTCCTGAAATTCAAAAAAATATAGATTAGGAAAACCCTTTTTTTTTAATTGAAAAAATCAAGCTCAAATCCACTACAAAGTAAAGGACTATTATCTTGCAAATGGTTTAGAAATCTTTCAAAAAATGAAAGAATTCAAATACCTGTAAATCAACTTTATTTACCCCCATAAAAGAGGACTCAGATCAAGCAACAGTAGCCAAGCACATTGCATTTTTGTGTGCATTTGCATATTCATCATATTCCTTCTGATCTCTTTGTCCTTCTCTGGTTGTTCTTGTTGAATTAGTGTCAAATGTAAAACATACATTTTCCAAATGTGCAAGTGGAAACCTGATCCATGGAGTGGCCAGGATGACTGCCTTACCTGCAGTTATGACTCAACGAGATCACAATTCAAACCAAGTGGAAAGGGTTTGTAGGTCCTCCACTCACAGTGCAGGATCAAGTAAATTCTTAAGCTACTTCATGTTGTTTATTGGTACAGAAATGAAGCATATAATTATTCCCCAAAAGTCAATCTTTCTGACAAACTTGAGCTCTAGAAAATTCTTCATTTATTTTTAATGCATGGAATGTGCTATTCTGCTTCTCAGACTACTCTCTCTTACAAGGGGTCACAACTGAAAAATTATAGCTTGGTTAGAAACAATATATGGATGGAGCAGAAAACAATATATGAAGCATGAAATGGAAATGTCATCTGGAAACTACCAACCATCTCTTAGCATTTCTTGTGTTTAACTAGAAAGAGGTATTTAGCAATTAGCATGTCACAGTCTGTCATTTTATTTGTGGCTCCTAACAGTACTTTCTGTCTTCAGAGTACAAGTTCTTAATTCTCTTTTATTTCATATGTTTCTGTTTACGTCAGATACGGTTTGTTATTCTATCAAAGTATTGGAATGCAAATTGGTGAGAAATGATGTGTGATCGTTTCTAATTGATTATAATACATATCAAACTAGTCTCACTTTAAAAAATGACAGAAGTAGGAGTTCAAATCCATGCTAATCACTTTTATCCAAATGATTGTCAGTTTTTGTGCATTAAAGGCTTCTTCAAAACACTCTCATCATATAAAGAATTTTCTAGAAAGCACTTCTAAAAAGTAGTAGTTGTATTTTTTGCTATTACTTACAATTTTTTTTTTTTCATCATTAGAATGTAAATAAGATCTGTAATGCTATGAATCACATACTTCTCCAATGAAAAAAGAAACAGCAAACATTACTGGCAATTTTCATGAGTATAAAAGCAGTACCTGAACCTATACCCCATCTGACCCAAGAGACAAGAGGGAAAGAAGAAAGAGAGAAAAGCCAAGCCAAGGCAATGCATGGCACAGAAGAAAGATGAAGTCCTATATTTCTGAGCAAAAGGATCTCATACAAATCTTGACGAAAAGTGTGCTGTTGGAATTAGTTAGTTTATCATCTCTTGCTTCAAGTGAAAGCAGCAGTCATGTCTGTGCCAAACATCATGCTAGAAAATACTGTCATACTATTCTTAAAATCATTCTTACTGCTTTTAATTTATGCACTTTTGAAGAGCAGTGGTTAATAAGACATTCTGGGTTTGAGTAAATTAAGATTCAAATTCTTTTTCCTTCAATTGTTTTTCATGACACAAGGAATTTATTTGAGAAACAGCTATTCAGGAAGACTTCAAAGTTTGACTACAACTTCAGATATCTAGAACCAAATTATAAAACCTCAGCTAGTGACTGATAATGAGGGTAATTGGGTTTTAGTAATAGCAGATCCCTGGACTGAGTGCTAAGAATCTAGGGGCTTGATTTCTTAGAAAGAAATTTGACCATTTAAAAATAAATTCATTCCATAGTCATCAGGGTCCAAGAGAAGAGAAGAATTCAAGTTGTAAAGGTGTCTGCTTTGATATATATTTGACAGTGACATTTACATTAATTTTGAAGTTTCTATATATTTTTTGACACTGAAAATTAAGAGAACTTAGGTAATGTCGAAAGCAGGATTTGTCCCGCTTCTTTTGCTCAGAATCCATGTAGCATCCCCACCACCACACACACACAAAGATCAACAATGTACTGAAAGCAAATTGCAGATTGAAGAAAACCCAAACAAAGCAATTTTCCCATTCTTCACTAGGTATCCTATAGATTATTTAACAGATTTACTGAGAAATCTCTTTACTCTTTGAATGTTTTTCAATCTTTTTTTCCTCTCTAGAACAGCATCATTACCTTTCACTGCCATAGGGCTTTCAGGCTGACCAATAAAGACATTCAGATAAAAGAAATCATAACATCATAGAATCTTGGTTTTGCATTGTAAGGGACTTTAAATATCATCTAGTTCCAATCCCCCTGTCATGGACAGGGACACCTTCCACTATACCTGGATACTCAAAGCCCCATCCAACCTGGCCTTGAAAACTTCCAATATCCACAACCTCTCTGGACAGCCTTTTCCAAGACCACAACCCTCACAATAAAAAATTTCTTCGTAACATTGAATCCAAATAATTAAAGATTTTTTATGTTTCTTACAACATTTAGTCAGCTAATTATTATTTGTGTTTACATATTATGAAATTGTGGAAAACCTGTATTTATTTAGGGAAGTTATAGCAAAAGTAATCTGTCTTTCCTCATCCATTTGAAACTTTCAGATTTTACAAAATCTAAGAAAAACTTACTGCAAGAGTGGTCTTTATAATTCTATTTTACTGGGCCAGTAAAAGACCTCTTAATGCTTTCTCTTTTTTAATCACCTGGACATTTTTTTATTAGTGTCCATTGAGAATCCTGAATGTCAGCACTGTCAAATGTTCAATATCCATCACCAGAACCTTTCTGTACTCCAAAAATTTCCTACATTACTTCTTTTTGTCATATGTGGCTTTAAGAAAATGGAATAGACACAACAGAATCTGGAGGACAGCACAGCGATGAGCATCTGATCTACTCTAAACAAATTGATGTCCTCTCTTTCTTTTCCACATTCGCAAACATTACCTGAACAGAAATGTGATTATAGGTTGGCATATCTCAGCATGGGCACATGAACTTCTCAGAACTCCCTTCAGCTTTCAGGCATATGGACTGCCTTTGCTTTCCTTCATTTGTTTTTCATTTATTTTATGCAGGTGGTCATAAATTTTTATTATTTAAATTTTTGTTATTTATTTTTTCCTTTCTAATGGATCATCTCAAGTACAAGTTGCAGCTTTAAGTCAAATATTATATTTATTGTCCACTCATGAGTACAAAAAAACACTACTGTAAAGCTAAAAAGCAGAGTCTAGCTAATGGCTAGAGNTGACAGCATTTAAAAGTGTGTTTAAAAGTGCCAGATATTAAATTCATAGCTCAGTCAAAAGATTCAGTACGAACTGTGAAAAGATTCTTCTTCTTCAAAATACAGGTCAATAGTGATATTCCATAGCATAGGGATAAAAAATTTACATTATAAAAAATTAATACATGTTAATATATCATTATTGTAATTAAGCATAGCATTATAGGACAACAATAAAATTGTTGAATCACTGAACGAATCAGTCCACAAAGATTTATCACACAGCAATGCTTGGAGACGATTATTACTGGATGCAGTGTCTTTTGAATGAAGAATTTAGCCACTAATGGTCATTACCATCCATTTTGAACTATATACACCACTTCAAATACCCAGTAGATAAACTGGTTAAATATGACATTTTGAAAAACCCACCGCTTCTCCTTAATTCAGCATAGATTTTTTTTTCCCCATGGGAAATGAGTAAACTATATTTTTGATAGAAAAAACTGTCCTCCCCCTGATTTAGAAAGCCAATGAAGACAACTCAAATATGAATTTGTCACAGGGGCTGTTTACTCTGTGTAAATCTTCTTAGCTGATGGTTTTGTTGCTGCTTATTTAATTCTTTGAAGGTATTTATTCTATGTTTCCTTTAATTTCTTTGAGGTTTGTTCTCTAAAATATAGCATCATCTAGTCAGGCTACAGACAATATGGTATTACAAGAAAATTATTAAAAATAAATTTCTAAATGTACAACTTTTAAATTTTTCATTGGAAGTCGGATTATTTTAAGTTAAATGCCACTTCTTATGTTAGGGAATCATGTAACTTCACCTATATTTTTTGGTTATTAAAACATAAGCCTCTCAAGAATTATTTCAAATGAAAGACAATATTTTATACAATATTACAGAAACAAAATCATCAGTATGTAAAATTTAGTACAGCTATAATAATGTTTAATTATAATAGCTTCACGTAAAATGTTTTACAGTTATGACAAAGAAATTTCTTAGTGTTCCTGGGCAACTGCATTCTGTTAATATTTCAAGGGGATGCACATGCACCACTTTGAGAGCCATTATATTTTCTAAAACTTTAATAAACTCCATGCAAGCAGAAGCCGAGTATTTATTTTGAAAACAGAATAGAATACACTCAACCATCATAGATAAAGTGCAGTTGCTTGCTTCAAGAACTACTGACATGGTTTTTATGTTTGGGATTTTTTCTTTTAAAAGGGAGAAGAATGTATTGTCAATTATGACATGAAATCAATTATGTTTTGGAAATAAAAATGAGTGTCAAATACCCGATTTTTGCTTTACCATTTAATTTAGAGAACTTGTCCATGATCTACTCAAAAAGATCAGAAGATAATTTCTAGCTCACAAGAAGTCTCCCTAACCTCCAGACAACAAGCAGGATGAGACAAAGAAGCAGCACATTTCACCTGACTGTTATACAGATGATCAAAAATGGGGACCTAATAACATTCACAGGAACAGAATAGATTTGAAAAAGATGTTTTTTTTCTCTTTTAGTGGTGATCAACTTACAGAGAAAGTAACTTTCATTCCTATATGACTTCTTGGTTATTTTAATTTTGGCAGAGAGCAACCAAATCAAATCCAATCCTTAAATTTTGCAGTTAAAGAGTACAAGTATTATGATTTTTTGAAAATTTTCCTGCCCCCACACTCCCACACCCCCACACCCCCTGCCCTCTCACCCCTCAACCCCCCTACTCTACAAGAACAAAAGGAACTATTTTGTAGCACTCACTCAGATACAGAAATTTTAAAACTGAGAGCTAAATTCTTTGAAATCATGGCAATTTGGATTTGTGCAGGACATGACCTCAGCTGACGTCATGGGTCATCCCAAATCTTGCAAAATCAAAGTTTTTTTCAGCTGAGTTCAAAGAAATTAGCATATCTTCTTGGAACTTCAAAGACTATGAACTGTCATAGTCCCAAGCAAAGAAATATTACTAAGAAATATTAATAGTGTGGTTATATATATAAAATACCATGTCATGTTAGCACACTTATAACATAGTGGATAAAGTACTGCTGCCACCTCACCCTTACTGTAAGTTAGCTAACAAGGAACCAGAGCACTTTACCTGGATCAAGGAATTCACCAGAAAGCTGACTAGATCTGCACAGGCTTTGGAATATCACCCACTCCTACTGTTTTATATATGTACCAAAAACATTGCAAGAGGAAGTCCAAGGTCACTCAAATGAAATTCCAGGGCCCTGGGAAGAATTTTTTTTTTAAATAAATATTTGTAAGTTGTCAGTGATGTGAGAAAAACACTGACAAATGTAGCACCTGAAGTAGCTAAACATCTGGATAGTTAGGATTTTATAATTAAACAGCTTTTTTATTTACCTTCCCTTTGTTATTAATGGCATAGAACATGAAAATTAAAGCAGTCATATTTTATAGATTCTCATCTCTTTTATAACATTTCATAGCTTAAATTTCTTGATTTCTGCTTGCTTCTGTTTTCAAATGGACACATTCTATCTCTCAAACTCTTTTTTCAGTGGAAATAATTTTGATTTTGTTGTGTATATCAGCTAACTGCATTATTAATTAAGAAAATCATTAATAATTTAGCTTCTAAGTTGCAGGGGAAAAAAGAAGCTCAATCCACTTGACTTGAAAGAAATCGGGATAAAAGTGGTCTATCGATTTATTAATAATATGCAATTAATCAGCAGTCATTGAACTACACATTCAGGATCAATATCCTAAAAACCTTTCCAGAACTCATTGTTGAATTTCTAATCCCCAACCCAGAATCACACAACAAACCCACTTCTCCTTGGGGTAGATGTGGGTGCTGTTTTTTGCACATCCCTGATGATCTCTATCCCCCTACTAATGTACACAATTGTCAGTACGGCAGAAACCCGTGGTGCCAAACACGTACACCTGAAATGTGGGACCCCATACAACACCCCACTAGCTGAAGTGCAGCTGTTCACTGCAGCTTGAAGGAAGGCTGCTGTGCCCAGCCTGGACAGGAGTTGCAGTGTCACAGGGCTATTTCTGGCAGCATTAAAACAGGTTTGACTGCTGTTCAGACACCCTCTTTGAGCTTTATTCAGAAATAAAGCTTGAAAATACGTGAAAAATACTGGGATCTCTAAGTGACTCCAGTAACCTCTGTTTTGGCAGCTATTTTGTCCCTCTAGTCCTTATTTCTCCTCATTGATTGTTAGGGAATTCTGGTTGATTAGCACTACTTTTGATCAAGCAAATCCTACTAGCATAAATTTTCCTATAGTGTTATGTTTTTGCGCTTTAGAAGGACAAGACTTTGAAGTTTCAGATCTCTTCTAAATACCCAGCCAAAGTGGGAATAGAAACAATACCTCGTGGAGCACTGCATGCTGCACAGTAAGTAGAGGAGAGAGATTTATAAGCATGTTTTTTCTGTTGTGATGAAAAAGTCTTTGACATTTTGTAAATATAACAAAATAACGTTCATATTTGCAAAATTTTTCTCCGTCTGGCTATTCTGAATTTTCATTTAAAGATGTAAAGTTGTTTGGTTAATAAAACCAAATTTCTGCCTTAATTCTGAAAGATTCATTTTATCATTGACTCTTATCACTTCTTCTCTGGCAAAACAAAGGTATGATCCAAAGCGTGAGCAATACTGGCTACATTTGTGCTGTTAGACTGATTCCTTTACCCCAGGTGAAATAGTGCAGAGGAGCTACATTCTGTAGAGTGTAGATCCTATAAACTATGAAATCAACATATCTTTATGACACAGAAATTAGAGTCCTAAAAAAATAAATTGTTATTTTATGTGAGGCTATGGAATTTGATTCTCAAGTGCTATTAGAGCATGTGTATTTAATACAGCCAGGACAGTTCTGGATTGACTATGAAGGGTGTATAAGGAACTGATCCCTGCAGAGCCCTCCCTATAGGCTGACTTGAATCCTGACAGGGATCTTATACTTACCTTGGACCCTGTACACATTGGCCTGGCAACCTGCTGCCAGCTGCTGACTGAATCTACTCACTAGCACCAGACCTGGTCTGCTCTTGCTGTTCAGGAAAATCTGTGGATCTGTGTCTATCACTGAAGGCATTGCCCTGCCCTTGGCCCCCAGCTCTCCATCCCTTCAGGAGCAGGGCACTATTTCTGCCACAAAAGAATTTGCAAGTCTGAAGGTTGCACTGTGAAGACAGATCACAACCAGTGTTTACTAGAACATCTTATAATAATTAAGCTGTTATATTTTTATTCATCTGCTGTTGTTTATTGAAATAACTTTACACAGTAACTCTGACTGCTTCACAGCTCAGACCCCTTTCACTCACAGAAATGTGTCTTTATCATCATCTGAGAACCCTATCCCAGCAGTTTACTCAGGTGCCAAGGGTCACAAAGATGTGCCACTGGTTTTCTTGAACACATTCAGGTGCTTTTGCCACTCTGTCAGTTCTTGCAGCTTCGAAAGGACTGACAGTTTTTAGAGCTATTCAGTTCCTTGGAGACTTTCAGAAATTATCCTTCAGCACATCTTTTTATTTGCCTGCTCTTTTTTGGTAACTGTTTCTCTGTATGCATACAAAAGCATACAGATTTTCATTTCCTGGACCTAGCTAACAAGAGTTTTCTTGAGTATGTGGACACGTGATATCAATGCCTGTGCAACAGACATCTGATATAATGAAGAAAAAAAGTAATGGAAAAAAAAGCTAAACATCTTGGGCATGTCTGATGATCAAAGAAAGCATTGCCCTATCCAGTATACTGCTTTTTTTTTTTTTTTTTTACAGGCACTTGAATTAAAAGAGAATATTATTCTTATAAAGCTTGAAAGGTCAGAGACAGACTTGATGCTTCAATTCTTCTCTGGCATATATGACCTCCTCAGGGCAGGGTTTAACTTTTGGAAAATACTTGCACTCTTTGATTAGTAAAATCATCATTCTTTTCACAGTGTGTTTGTGGTCCATTCCTTTCATCTCACTGTTGGTTGATTTCTTTTCCTAAGCTTCTATGATATTCCCCATTTCCTGCCCAGCCATGAGAAAAATAGATTAGACAAAGCTTTCAGTGTAGGACCTTGAATATTTTTTTATTCCCAACTTTGTTGTCATGCCTAACTGAGCTACTGTTTCAGCATCATTAAGACTGAATGTAAATGGATATATGACACAGTAATGAACAAATGTAATGTTTCTTCCTGGGAGGTGTTAAACTTTATCATACAATACATGTTGGAAGTATCTGCATTACTTAGGACATGCCCTTCCATTATACATTTATGGAAGAAGAATTTATTGAAGCCAGAGTATGTGCAAAGTCTAAATCAAAATTAAATAAACCCCTTCAAAAACTAGTTAAGATTGGGCAAATGTCCCTCCACCCCCTGAAAAGAAAGGGAGATTTTTGTTGTTGTTGTTTTAACTCTTAGTGCTCATTTTACCATTCTGTTTTCTTGTGTGAATCATGAGAAGGGGGACCATATGAACAAGGTAAGAGAAGTGTCAGAAATATTTTTTGTTCCTATAGACTATATAGTGAGAATACAGAAAATAGAGCTACTATTAAAAATCCTATTCCATTAAATCAATGGACTTAATTTCTTAATTAATAATTAATTTTTTCCCACTTTATTCTTTCCACAAGTGAGAGTCAGACCCATCTATTACTTTGCAATACCCAGAAATAATACTTTTATTGCAACAATTTTCCTGATAGACAGTTAAACATTTTCCATACTGTTTTTCATCCTGGATAATTTGATCACTGTGGGGCATGTTGTGCATAATTTTATGAGAATGGAACACATAAATTTACATGACAGAAAATAATTTCAACTTAAAAAAACTATTAAGAAGAAATAAGACACAGTAAAAAACACTCCCTGATTGTTTATTGAGGGACAGTGAAGTAAATTGAAAAGGAACTATTTATGCACTTTGGTGCATATTCCTTCCTTGGATACTTTTGGTCACACAGAGTTGAGACTGAATCAGTGCCCACAGCTTACTCAGTTTTGTGTGGCAGGTAGAACATAGCAGGGGGTGAAATGAATTCATCTTTCTGTCTTCAAGTGAACTAAAAGCAATTTTATTCTTCCCATGTGGTCATTTGAGGTGCTTGTCATGTTCAAGCTAATGATATCAGGCACCCTCAGGTTGTTTAAGTATTCATGAAGTAATTAAATTCTCATTAACATATAAATAAAAGAAAACCGAAAACAAGTTTAGGAGGCACCTAACATCTGTTCTAATGCTTTTAAGTATTAAAATGTGCCACATACAGAAGGAAAAGTGCATTCTGTCCAGGCAAGTATTTTGCATAGATTATTTATAGAAACTGTAATTAAACTGATTTGGCATATTAAGTAAAATTAACAGCAAAGCATTATTTAGGTAGTTCAGTGTCTCTGACACTCTGACTTAAATAAGAAATTTAATATAGAAAAAAGAGAAGTAAAATTAATCTTCATTTGTTCTAAGATCCAGATAAAATTACAAGAACAATTGAAAATTTATTCCATTAGAATTAGAGAAATATAAAATCTCACACTTCAGGCATACTTCCAGCTGTTCTTTCAAAATACACTAATTTTTAATAACAAAATTCCACTGACATATGGAAAAAAAAACAACAATTCCACAAAATTACTTATAATTATATTATAAGTAATTTTGTGGAATTTTTACTATTATATTTCTTTAAATTGAATTTAATTCACAATATTGTCATTTAACTTACAACTTCAGTTCAGACACAACCTTATTCTCTAAAATGATTTTTTCCTTCTAACATTAAGCAGTTTACTTCTTTAGATAATTTTTTCCCAAGAAATTATTAGAGAAAATATGTTTTACCTATTAACGGAATTTGTATCCTGTGTTTTATACCATGTCATTGCAGTTTTCTGTATGATAGAAATAGCTAATAAAATTAAATAATCTTGAACCATAGTTTGAGCTTGATAGGCTGAAAAATAACAAAAGAGATAGAAAAATCTGATAGAAGAATCTTCAGAATGTGTTAAAATAACCATTGCATCAAACAGAGACAGCTCTGGAAGAATGCATTTCTGAGAAGTAAATTTTTCAAATGCATTTTTCAAGGGAAATGTACTGAATTGATTTTCTTCTTTTCTGTTTGTCACAACCTCTGTCTTGTTTTTTATCACAATCTATATTAAAATGTATTCTGTACCAGTTTAATTTCATTGTAGTCTTATTGACTTAGTACAAAGTACATAAGATACACACTCTCATTGTCCTTACTTTAACAGGGTGGAATGTATAACGAGAGAAATTAAACATTTTCTTACTGTTCATGCTATATTGTTCATTTCAAAAAGCAGTATTTCATGCCTTATTCCTTGCCTTATTTCATGCCTTTCTCCTTGCTGTGATGCCTACAGAGGGGAATGTATGCCAGTTATGCAATGTGTTTGGTGCATGCTGAAAAGGATATATTGCAAAAAAGGGCACATAGACCTTCCTGAAATAAAAAGATAAACCTACTTTTTTTCTGGTTTTAACTGTGGGAGACAAAATCCAAGTAATTTAAAAATAGCTGCAGTGAGTTATCATTATAGACACAAACAGCTATTATTCTTTTTATAAAGGGTGCTATTCATTACCAGTTACAACATTTACAAGCAACACATGAAAATATTCTCCTCTTTATTTGGTTCAAAACCTGTTATGAACTCATATCAGTACCTGTCAGCTGTTATGATTAGCAGAGAATAATATTTTCTTAGGCATTATAGCAGTGAAAGGAAACTATGTACTATTACAACCTAGGAAAAAAAAAAACAGCAAAAAACACAAAACAAAACAAAACAAAACAAAACAAAACAAAACAAAACAAAACAANAAAAAAAACCGACCAAACAAAAAAGAAACAAAAATAGAAAAATAGGTCCAAAACCCATACAACAATGAAGACACTAGCTGAAGCCTGGATAATTGCAATCTTATACTGGTACAAGATCATGAAAAATTAATTCAGTAACTCATGAAACAGGAACCGAGACTTGGTTCTTACATGCCTAGAGGACAAGGAAATTAAACATTACAAGGCTTGCTTGAGAGAATGTCTGCCCCAGAGCAATTATCTGTGCTTACCTTGTAATCCCAACTGATCTTAGATTATCTCACAAAACACGAGAGAAATACTGCCAAAACAAACTCTAATCTTTTTATGAACCTGAAAGCGGGAGCAAAATCTTGAAGTCCGTATGAATACAAAGCATCAATATTGGTATAATCTCTTCAATGTGGGGATGGGTAGTGAGCATGCAGTACTTTCATGCAGTACTGGTTATAAATAAGAGCTCATCTTTTATTACTATTAGTCAAAGCACTATCTTAGAAATCTTGAATAGACTTTAATTCAAGACTAAGCAGTTCTGGATCCAGGGTTGAGTTGCGATGGAGAAAAGATAGTAGAATCAATAGCTGTTGACCACGTGGGGTATATTTCAGAAAAATGCTACGAGTATCCCTTTATAAAGACATATTGGTATATATAAAACATGGTTTAGCCATACTACTGTCAGGAAACAAAACTAAGCCTAGATAATTTACTGCTCTCTCTGGAACAGGATGTTCTCAGTTGTTTCCTATTAAACACTCATCTGTCTCTTTAGTTCATCTTCTGCTGCCAGACACAGTTACATTGAACATTACACTGACCAAAAGTGTAGTCATCAGTAGATCAAACTGATTTTTCAATTGTACATGTACTTTGCTAAATTAGAAAAGACAGACCTCAAAGACTCACTCAATCATCCACGCTGTACTTGTACACTCACACACTGGCTGTGTTTCTGAAAACTGCAAATTTCTCTGAGGTACATAATTTCCAGTGAAACAGCTTTATGCATGTGAGTGAAACTACTCCACCCCACTTCTTCAAGGTCATTACTGAATATTTTTTATTGCTGAAATTATGCAATTGGTTTATTCCAGAATGGAGCAAGGTGTCAGGGTATAGAAAACTTCCAATAATCCTCTGCAAGAGAGAGTTTTGGACAAATTTTAATGATGTTATGTTAACATAAACAGTAGACTTCATTTTTTTCTAGCAGAAATCATTTGTATATCAAAATGCTGAAATGTCTTTGAGAATAGGAGTTTGACTCAATGAGTTAAGACATCACAAACCAAGACAGGGTTAGAGCTCAGAATTCTGGATTGCTGCTATGACGCTGATGAAATTAAGCTTCTGTGTCTCCATTTGGCTGTAATTGAAGAACCTTTGTCCATTGCACCTTGTTGATTCCGTATCAGTGAGATCACTGCTTTACCCATCTGGTTTTATTTTTGACTCCCATCTCACTTCCCTTCATGGAACAGGCTGCCCTTGCTGCTCCCTCACAAGACTACTCTCTTCACACGGCATGCAATTCATAAAAAGGATCACTGTTTTGCCCAGTTTGTGGTAGGGATCACACATTTTCTTTTCACTACTCCAGAGAATCTTGTTCTTTTTACTTTCTTATCACGGGTTTAGCAGTCCCTTGAAATTCACAGTAGAGTGCCAAAAACAAGTCCCTGATGCTGGGATCAAATGGATAAAACTTATATATTGAGAAAATACAATATATTAATTACTCAAGGTTTTGGAGTGATAGTATTTTTGAAACAAAATAAACCTGTAAGCAAGATAATTCTTTCTGAAAGAAATTCACTGTTCACTTATAGAATATATAAGTGAATCAATCAAAGCCGAAACATGCAGATCATATTGTTGTCCACATTAGTGATATAAAAAACAGCTAACACTCAAAATAAATATGAGATAATAGAAATCAGTGGAGCAGATTTACAAAAAGTTTTTTACTTTAGGTAACAAATGAAATTTTTGCCACTTGCCAAAGGGAAATCCAGTACTGAAATCTTCAAGTCAAGACAGGGTGCATTCTTGAAAGGGACTTTTAGCTCAAACGCAAAGTGTGAAGATAAATATTAGAGTGATTCTATGACCTACACTATATGGGCAGCCAGAATAAATGATTTAATATTCGCTTCTGGCCTTAGAAGTGGTTCATTTGTCATAATCTGCAAAAAACAGTCTCTTCATAAATTATTTCTGAATTTTAAGAAAGTACCAGATAATTAAATAAGTGCACAGGATAATTAAACAGTATCAGGTAATCTGATCAAGTCTTTTCTCCATTCTGCTCACAAAGATCTAGGATATTAGACTTTCTCACAATTTCAAATATACTGTTGGTATTTCTCTGGTCATGAAAGAAAGGGAAAAGATCATACATTCAATATTTTTTTCAGTAATTAATGGATTTTACTACTGGAACACTTCTCATAAATCTTCTTCATTAACCTAACAAGTCACTGCAGAATAAAACAAGCCAATTTAAAAAAAGAAATTGTTCATACAGATGCTTGCTTAATTTCTCCAATTTTTCCAAGGCTCTAGAAAATGTTACAGCATATGTTCAGATAGACACCTATTGTATATTAAGAGATCCTATAAGAATTATAACCAAAATAGCCCACAAAGCATAGCCTAAATGCAGAGAAATATAACAGTAAAATTAGCTAATCTAAGAGAAAATGTACTTTGGATTTTTTTTCTAGGATGTTACTTTTATCAGAAGAGTGGAAGAAAAAAAAAACAAAACAGAATCAGTAAAAACAAAAATATCTTTATCTATATCTTTTTTATATTTCTTTGAGATATTTTATGAAAAGATTTATTAATGTATATTTCGAAGTCTCCAGCATAACACAGACTACTCCTAAAGAATGAGGTACATAAAAGTGAGGCAAGCATGAGAGCAGCATCTTTATGATGTATTTAATTGTCAAAGAAACCAACCAAAAATAAAAGGCAAGAGTGGTACAGAGTTGGACAAAAATTCATACAACCTGTTCACTCTTGCTAATGGAATTGGTAGAAAATCTAGTCTACAGCTTAAGAACATAAATTAAGGAGAAAACAATGACATGAAAAATTTTGTTTAGTTAAGGTCAGAGAAGCAAAATAATCTTTAAAAAATGTGCTTCTTGTTGAATACTTCCAGTGTGGCAAAACAGCAGCAAATAACTTTTCTACCATCAATCTGACAATTTATAATTTTTATCTTTATTCATTGAAGACTGAACTGGTCTTCATTATTCCTTTTTCTGATGTAGTTGAATAATGTGTTATTTTCTTTTTAATTTTTTTCATAATTTATTTGCAAAAACTTTATTGGGGTAGTCTAGAAATATTATTTAAAAAATTTAAATAAGGGATTTCTTGTTACATTGTGCCTAAGTATCCAAATAAATGGATGAGAGTTTTAGGATATTTTAAGGGGAAAAAAATCCTTTATTTTTTGAGTAAAAAATATATTTATTAAAGATGAAACATCCATTTCCTCGCTTTTCTTAAGATAAATAGGATGGTCATCCCTGTTTAACTGACAACCTTTCATATGACAAAAGCCCCCACTTTCCATGGAGAACACAGTCAGTCAAAGAACAGGGACAGCACACACTGTCATTGAAGTTTGCTCAGTTTAGGAGTTTAAAAAGGTACAAAGAGTCGGCTAAAAGTAAACAAAACCATTCTATGACTATTCACTTCTTTGTGGCTTCTGGGTGGTTCTGGGAGGTAGTATGGATTTTATGACTATTAAACAGACTTTTTGCATATGTGATGTTGATCTATATCCCCTGATATGGATTTTAGACATAAGTGAATATATCTTTTTTATTAAGGATCACTTTGGTAAACATTTATTATGCTATTTTATTTACACTTTGTATCATTATTTTCATATTAATACTTTGGCTATAGGACTTGTGCTACTGGGATATACATTGTAATATAACAATCTACTAGAACATGTCAATCATTCCTGTAAAGAGATTTTTTTTCCTCCCAAATGTGATGAGAATTATTTCACTGTTGATCTGTTTTTTAGGCCAGACCAATAAGTAAAGTTAGAAATTCCACATTTTATTGGCACAAATAGTTCCTTTTCTATAGACACTCACTTCCTAAAACTTGCTGTCAGATTTAAAAATTACTGAAGTTATGGATACATAGATTCAACTTTTTATTAAAAAAAAAAAGTTTTCTTGAAAACACTCACACAAATAGCTACTGAGTGCTCTGACAGTAACAGAAGAGGAAGTATAAAACTAATTTTCCCATTCTGTTGGAGGTTATTTTTAGTTACACTAACAAGCACCTTTACTGTCAGTCTCATCTGTATACTTAGAACAAAATGTTAGTATGCATTTATCAATCACAGATTTGATGCATTTCTAGTGGACCAAAGTAAAGATGAAAAGGAGACTGAAGGGTAGTTTTTTCACATGAGGAAAGAATCAGGTCATTTTCCCAACAAGGTACAATGAAATAAGGGTTTCAGAAAATGTGTGCCAACATAAAATTCACTGCAGTCATAAGTGGTATGTTTATTTGAGCAGTTGTGAATGGTAAAGACCAAAATATCTGTTCACTCACTTAAAAAACAAAACAAAACAAAACAAAACAAAACAAAACAAAACACAAAAACAAACACAACCAAAAAAAAAACAACCCCAAAACAACCCCAAAACAAATAAACAAACAAACAAACAAACAAGAAAAATTACAAATCCCACCTTTTAGTTTATGCTTCTATTTATACCATTCCCAGGACTTCATTCTATCAGTACCTCAGAAACACTCAACTGTCTCTAGACTTTATTACTTTTGCATTTTGGATGCTTGATTCTTTTCTTCTTCTTCCTTCTAATATGTCCTGAATAGATAAAATTGTAATCTAATGCTGCAGTTGTTTATTCCTAATAGGATTTAGCTATTTATAGTTTGTTCCTTCAGTTTCATTTCACCTGCCATATACCATCAATTAAAGCAAGCATTACAGAACTTGGAAAATTCAACCAACAGATTATTTTCAACATTTTTTTATTATGAACTATGCTACTTTAACGAACTATAAACTGTTCAGCACAGTGATATTTAAGTTTCCCCCATTGCAATTAGAAACTTGTGTAATCTTAGAGAAGTACTGATCACTGGGGTGTTAACTTGCCACGGAACTGACATGAAGAAAAAGTGTATAATCTAGTATTTAAATAATTTTTTAGCCAGATAAATGATGTGAGTTTAAATTCTCTTGGAGTAAAGAGTTTAGAATGAAGGAGTGCTGCAACCTGGGTGTATATGCTACATCTGGCAAATATTCAGTAGCACAGAAGGGTCATTTATGAAATTAACACTAAAGGTAGTAGGCAAATTCTTTGAAAAACAAAGCTTTTGTTTTTCTTTAGGAAAAAATCAGATTCTATACAACCAAAAAAAAAGGATATTTGTCTCCTATTCTTATAATAATACATTCTCCTTCATTGATAGTTTATGCTAGTATTCTTACATCTTTTATGTATTGCACAGAACACAGCATGTATTTACGGAAATAAATGAAGCTGTATTTTCACAGCATGACTCTTCCTTGGCATTCTGGAGAGGAGAAAGTCAACGATATACAATAAAATTAATGACTTAACAAAGAGAGTTTTAAATGAATAGAGTAGATATAAGTAGATATAATTATTTCTATAGCAAATGAAACTTTTTTTTAATGAGTTTATTTTTGCAGAAGGGATGTAACAATCCCATGTTTACCTTGCTTTATATGCATTCTTTAAAAGGGTTTTTGTATCTCTCCTTCTCTTTTTCCAAGAAAATTTAAAATTTCTTATGTTTGCAGAAGGTTATGGGTATTATATAAGATTAAACTCCTCAGGCTGTAGGAATATTTTTTTTTCCCTGTGAAAGAACACTCTTATTTTGCTGAAATATAAAACAAAAAGAAAACTTGAGACACTAACCATAGGATAATCTTATTTAATCGCACTAGGAAAATATAAAAAAGGTGTAAACTAATTGTCACTTAAGTTCCTCAAGAAAGCAATTGTCAGATATGGTGGCAGGAATGTCATCTTCTAGACCAGGGCCCCACCAAACCTGGCCTTGAACACCTCCGGGGTTGGGGCATCCACAACTTCTCTGAGAAACCTGCTTCCTTTTTCTTAATTTAAAATCGTTTCCCTCTTGCCCTCTCTCTGTCTGCCCATACAAAAAGTTACTTTTTTTTTTTTTTTTAATAAGCTCTTTTTGGGTACTGGAAGGCTGCTATAAGGTCTCGCCAAAGCCTTCTATCCTCCAGGCTGAATAACCCCCCAGCATTCTTAGTCTATCTTCACACGAGAGGTGCTTCAGCTTTCTAATCGTCTTCGTAGCCCTTCTATGGACCTACTCCAGCAGGTCCATGTCCTTTTGAGGCTAGGGGTCCCAGAGCTGGATGCAGAACTCCAGCTGGTGTCTCACGAGGACAGAGCAGAGGGGCAGAATCACCTCCCTTAACTGCCATTCACCCTTCTTTTGATGCTGCCCAGAACATGATTGGCAGGTTTGTTTCTTTATTTCCTTCTTTCCCTTTAAAACTTCCAAACAAGAATGAAGAGAAGAGGGAATACAAAGCAAAACGGATGTAGGAAAGAAGGGAGTCAGGCAGGAAGAGAGGGAAACAGACAAGAAGTCAGGGAGAGAAGAAAATAGTATAATCAGAATTTCCTGATGGATTGGACAAATTCTGTGTTTATCTCAGTGTCCTACTACCTGTATTTATCAGTAGGATTTTCTGAGCATTATGCTAGCACTGTGAAATAATCTGTTCATATACTTAACCACACACGCTAATTTCTTCGGGGCTTTTGTTTGTTTGTTTGTTTGTTTTTGTTTTGTTTTGTTTTGTTTTTTGGTTTTTTTGGTGAATGGTTAGGAGGGGGAATATATATTTTGAAAAGAGAAGAGGAAAGTTAATACAAGATATTGTATTTGTGGAGGCTTCTGTTGCCACACAAACATGAGCCTTCCAAGCATTTGCATTTAAAATACATAGGAAATCAGTATCTGATTACCTTTTCATATGTTGTAAGCATTTCACATTATCTCCCTTTCTGATGTTTCAGAAATCCACAACACCCGGAGAGAAATACTGTATTATAAATCAGAAATTTCAGCAGAATCCTAATCAGATCCTAATTTTATAAGGTCTATTTTTTTTTCATTTTATATTTATTAAAAATTAGCTTTTTACATTTTTTCCAGTTCCACATAAGACAGTGGAACACTATTCATTGTATAGAAATGAAAGCTGCAAAGAATTAGCAGGCCAAGTACACAGAAGCCAAAGAGTCATTTCCCTGGCAAGGGAGATCATTCAAGAGCATTTGGAATAGCTCCTTCTTCCTGCTCATGTTTCTTTTTTTTTGTTGTTTAATGGTTTTCCAGTCAAAGAACAGAATGATAAGTAGCTGGCTTGAATTTTTTAAGAGCTCTATGACAGCAACAGTGAAAGCTTTATTGCTGTGTGACCATAATCACAAAAAATCCTTCAGTGTTTAGACTGTAATAGAAATAGTTATTGCTACAAGATATTTTAAACCCAGTATTATTAAGGACACAGTTTAGAATTTTTACTGGAAGAAATACCAGAGGATTGGACACAGAGTTTGGAATTCTGGCATTGAAACAAATTGGCAGGGGCTTCATGCTGCTTTCACCAAAGCTGTCTGAGCATTTTGCATGTCCCTGTAATTTACAAAGTTATAAATAGCCAAATCCAGTAAGGGATTTAAGCTGGGGTTTTTTTTGGTTTTTTTTTTTTTCTAGGTCCAGTATTGTGATCTAAAATCCCAATGTCACTCACTACCTAATGCTAGGAGTACTTACATTCCTTTTTATTACCCTTGATGGAATTAAACTTCTTCACATGTCCATAGTAGGGTTTAGCCTTGATAGGCATCAAACTGCTTAAGATCTGTCATGAAGCTGAACCCGATGAGGACCAAAATTATCAAAAAATTTCATTTCACAAAAACGCTATAGAATATAGAACGGCTGGAAAGGACCTTCACAGATCATCTTGTTCCACCACTTTGCCATGGGCAGGGGCATTTTTCACTGTATCATGTACCTCAAAGAACCAATGTGATCTCAAACACAGTGCAGTGTGTGCAGCGCAGTGGTGGTGG
Organism: Rhabdornis inornatus; assembly: GCA_013397075.1. Lineage (NCBI taxonomy): Eukaryota > Metazoa > Chordata > Aves > Passeriformes > Rhabdornithidae > Rhabdornis > Rhabdornis inornatus. Next base: position 797,624 of record VWZS01000780.1, on the reverse strand, counting down.
AATCAACAGCTTCTCTGGGTAGTTTGTCCAAGTGTCTCCCCACCTTTATTGTAATTAATTTCTTTTTGGGTTCAATCCAAATCGACCCTCTTTCATTTTTAAACCCTTGCTTCTTGTTCTGTCATTACAGGCTCTGGTAAAAAGCCCCTATACAATTTTCCTACAGGCCTGTTTAGGAACTGGAAAGCTGCTATAAGCTTTTCTGGAGCCTCTTTTTCTCCAGACTGAACAACGCCACCACTCCCATCTTGTTTTCATGAGAGGTGTTTCAATCCTCTGATCATTTTTGTCACTCTTCTCTAGAGGGAGAAAATCACCTCCCTCAACCTTCTAGCTGTGCTGCTTCTGATGCAGCCCAGGACACAGCTGGCTTTCTGGGCTGCAGGCAAACATATCCAACTCTTCATCCACCAGTATCCCGAAGTGCTTCTCTTCAGGGGTGTTCTCAATCCATTCATGTCTCAGTCTGGATTGATATTGAGGATTTCACTGCAGAAATTTTCATTTGGCCTTGTTGAACTTCATGAAGTTTGCACAGGCCCACTTCTCAAGCCAGTCAAGGTCCCTCTGGATGGCATCACTTCCCTCCAGCGTGCTGGCTGCATCACACAGCTTGGTGTTGTCAGCACGCTTGCTGAGGTGCAAGACACTCTGTGTCACTAATGAATATGTTAAATCATATTTGTGCTGGTGCAGACTCTTGTAGGCAACCTCTCACTGCTAGTTTCCACTTGGATATTGAGCCATTGACTGTAGCATCTTGGATGCAAATATCCACCCAATTCCATATTAATCTATTAGTTTATCCATCAATCCATATGCCTCTGATTAAGAGGCAGGTTTATTGGGGGAGACCTTATCAAAGAGTCTTTATCAGTCCTGGTAAATGATATCTCTAGCTATTTACTTGTCCATTGATGCAGTATCTCTATTGCAGAAGGCCACTAAATTTATTAGGTAAATTTTACTTCTGATGAAGCCATGTTGGCTATCTCTGATCACTTCACCGTCTCCCCTTGACACACTCCATTATCTTACTGAGTAATGAGGTGAGTCTGACTGGATGGGACTTCCTAGGACCCTCCTGATTACCCTTTTTAAAGATGAATATTAGTAGTCCCTTTTTTCCAGTCACTGGGGACTTCTACATGATAATCTCATTTACACTGGAATACACATTGACCAAAATCTAGCTCAAATAATGGATTTGCTTATTTTGATGGGTGAATCTAAAGATAATTCATGTCCAAGATGAGCACTTGGGCATTTTGAATTGGATGCTTCTTTCACCAGCTTATCTTGAGCAGGACAAGAGAGGAGGGGTTCTGTGTCTACCATATACAGTTTATATTCAAGTCCTCAGGAACTGAAGAATCTGCCTATAACCCAGATGTTGCTTGTCTTCTGAGACCTTTATCTTGCCGTTTGAGGTCTTGTTCTGCTCTACAGTAATTTAAAGTCAAAAAAGTTAACTTAAATCACAGATGTTATAAGATAGTGTAGATAAAGATACAGATGGCTTAGATTTCAGCATAACTATACATAAAAGAAGTGTCTTGGTAACTCAGTACTCTTCACAAAAACCTTGTGCAGTTGTGTACACTCAGTACTTCTGGGAACATTAAGATGCTTCACAAAGAGGATCCAAAAATGGTAATAAAGATCTATAATCATTCAAAATAAAACATTAAGGACAGATCTTCATTTTAATCTTCAACACTTCATTGCTCAAATTTCGGATTCAGCATGTCATCTCTATTAACTGAAAACTAGTTCTTGAAACAGAAATGCTAACACTCAGAAAGAAAAGATATTATTCTTCTAGAGACAGTCTTCCCAACCTTACAGGAATATTTTATTAAAACACAGTGTGACCCCAATTTTTATCTTATCTTGACAAACTTTTTCTCCTATTTCTGTTCTGCAAGAACATTGTATCTGCCCCTCCCCATAGTACTTTAGGTTAGGATGGATCAGATATACTCAAAAATCAAGTCTGCTAAAGCTGTGTATCTACAAGAAAGAACAATTCAGGTTTTATTGTTCCAGGAAGAAAAAATCTTAATTACAGACTCTCATGCATAAGACAGACAAATATTCAGTTTCAGCCTTGAAACCTGAAGTGTATTTGTATTTTATTCAGTGACTGTATAATGCAGAATGCATGGACTTAGACTGAAGTCTCTGTCCTTCAGATGAATAGCTTTCTCTTTTTCCAATCCTGGATGAATCTTGTTTCATTTTACTTGTCCCCATGGCAAGGCTTCAAGACGAGAGATAAAGAACAGCCTTAAATGGTTACCAACATAACCTGCAATGTAGTTGTTAAGACATGTTATTGTGAGGTTGAAAATGGAATTTTAAACTTTTCAGATAGCAACCTTATATCCAGGGTGAATGAACTAAACACTAGAACCCATCATTCTTATCTTAAAAGAAACATGAAGACTGTATTTAGGATAGCACTTGAAGCTGTTAAGGCCAATTGACTGGAGTTACCACCTCAGGATGTGTCAATATAGAAAGTGACATTCTTCCTTTGCAGCTGTGGGTGAGTTCCTGTTCACCATATCACTTGCTCAAATCTCAGAATGCTGTGCTATTGTGTTTACTTCTTGCCAGACATAATATAAGAAATCCATACACCTATTACAGGGCTCTATGATCCATTTAGAGGGGTAAGTATAAAAAAGTTACACACTTGCAATCTCACATGTGGGGCCTCTCATCTTCTAGGAGGCCTAGTCCAAAGTCATTTACTTCCTCTGAACAAGAAGACTTTTGCTTATCCTTTTGTTCTTTAGTTTTTTTTTTGTCTAGGCAAATTTTTGTTTGATCCAGGCAACTCATGTTTGGCATGATAAGGATAATTATCCTGCAATTATTTCAGGTAGGCAGAGACTAACAACCCTGATTATAATTGTAGAACCAGTTGGCAGAAAAAGAGGATGAGGCCATTCAAGACGGAGAAGAAAAATATTTTTCTGAGGGAAGCTTTTAGGTTAAAGGTGCTGTACAGTCTATGGTGTCCAGACACCTTGATGTTTATTTTCCTGGATTTTATATAAGGTATGCTTGGAGTACAGCCCTTCATTAGAAGTATAGAATATATGTTCCTGAAAAGACAAAGACTGGAAGAATGAAGAACTATCCCTTTAGGTGTAGTCCAAGATGATGAATATCTAAGGAAACTCAAGGTGCACAATTAATAAAGAGACCTAAGTCATTGGCAGTGGGTAACATACTTGCATAAAGCATGGAAATTTGCTTAGGGGTCTCGCTTATGTTGTGTTGCTGTTCTGAATAAGTCAGTCAAACTGCCTTCTGATTCAGCAGGGCTGATCAGTGAATGGTCCCCAGCCTGGCTGGGCACAAGGGTCTTTTCTTTCCTGGGGTAAGGACAGACAAATCAAACAGCATGGACCAAGGAAATTTCCTCTCTTTCATGAACAGATGGACCTCTCAGTGGAGAAAAATTGGCACCCTCAAACACTTATGGTCAATGGCCCGATGCCCAAGTGGAGACCAGTGAGGCATTTTTCAGGGGTTTTATACCATTGTGTTTTATACCATTGTCAGTGACATGAGCAGTGGGATCAAGTGCACCCTCAGCAAGTTTGCTGACAACACCAAGGTGTATGCTGCAGTTGAAGGGATTCCATCTACGGGGACCTTGACAGGCTTGAGAGGTGATCTATGGGAACCTCATGAAGTTCAACAAGGCAAAGTGCAACCTGCTACACCTGCATCAGGGAAATCCCCCATATCAATAAAAATTGAGAGATGAATGGATTGAGAGCAACCCTGGGGAGCAATTGGGCATACTGGAGGATGAAGAGTTGTACATGAGGCAGGAACGTGTGTCTACAGCCCAGAAAGCCAACTGTGTCCTGGGTTGCATTGAAAATAAAAGTGGCACTCAGGTCAAGGAAGGTGATTCATCCTCTGTATTCTGCTCAGAGAGACACCAACTGCAGTCCTGCATCCAATGTTGAATCCTCCAGCATGGAGGACATGGACCCCTTGGAGTGGGTCGAGAGAAGGACCATGAAAATGAACAGAGGGCTGGAACACCTCTCCTGTGAAGGCAGGCTAGGAGAGCTGGGGTTGCTGCTGGAGAAAAGAAGGCTTTGGGGGACCTTATAGGAGCTTTTGAGTTCCTAAACAGACTTAGAGAAAAACTGGAGAGGGACTTTTCACCAGGGCATGTAGTGACAGGACAAGGGGGCAAGGCTTTAAGTTGAATGAGAGTAGGTTTGTATCAGATGTTCTTTACTGTCAGGGTGGTTAAACAGTGGACCAGGTTGCCAGAGAAGTTGTGGATGTCACACCCCTAGAGAAGTGTTCAAGGCCCTGTTGGATGCGGTTTTAACCAACTTGGTCTAATGGAAGTTTTCTCTGCACATGGCAGGAGTGGGGATAATAGATGATCTTAAATAAGCCTTCCAACCAAAATGTTCTATAAATTATCTATTAAATTTCCTAAGGAAAGGAAAAAAAAACTCACATTTTTTTTTTTAAATTTCAATTTTTTTGAATTCCTTTCAATTTTTAAAATTTTATACTAATTATACTTTTTTTATGAATGCACAGTTAGTATGTATTAAACTTCTTTATTTTTCTGTACTCTGGTGATCTTGGACCTCATAGAGCTATTTATCAATACTGTTGAGAAAGAGCCTGTATCATTGTATCATTTTAATCCTATTCATTTGGGTAAATGCAATCGTTTTTTAAGCTAGACTTCAAATTTATTTTTGCTGTAACCTTGAAATTAAATACGTCTTCCATTCAAAAAATAAAATTTATATTAAGTGAATAATCAAATAAAATAAAATACAAAATAATGATACAATACTGATATGATATTAAGCAGATAGTCTCTTTCTTATTGCCAACCTGTTTTCCTAAAACTTAATTACTAAGTCAATGCTACTCCTCCTCCACAGGAGTTAAAGTGGTGTTGCACACAGGCTTTTGAAAACACACATCTCATCAGGTAGAAAATATTAAGGATTTGGATACGTTTAAAGTTCCACATGTCCAGAAACAGAGCCTCTGAATTTATAGAAAATGTGTATATTCAAGCAGAAAACCTCATGTTCTGCTTCTTCTGGTTGTTGTTTGTTTCTTCTTATTATTTTTTGGGTTTTTTTAAGAAACAGATAGTAATTGCAATTTATTTTAAAATGGAGCTGGAGGTGATGCTCCATTTCTGTATCCAGGTAAGGCTCACTTCCAACACATATAGCATATTGTCACATCTGTGTTCTGGTCTAGAGTCATCCCTGACTAAGAATTGGGATGAAGGCACTTCTAACATATCCTGTTTAAGCTCTCCAACCAGAGAGAACATAGAATTAATATTTTTGAGATATACTTGGAGGATATATTAGCCAATCTTTGCCTAGAGAACAGACAGTAGAAGATTTGAATCTGAATCTTCTTAAGCACTGAACCTAAACCCTCCAAGTGTTCCAATCAGTAAAGTATTTTCAGGGCAGTTGTAATAAATAGATGATGCATAAACTCAGAAGTAACTACCTCCATATTTTCAAAGAGTATTAAAAGGACAGGTGTTATAGATGAGCTCATGAGGGTTTTATTCAATATTCTGTCCATGAATATTGAAGATGCTTTGCATGTAATAGCCTTTATACCCCAGAGACAGTTATTGTCATATCATATAATTTCTGGAAATTAGCAGAGCTTGAGCACAAAATTCTGGGCAGCTGATCTCAAGAAAAAAAAAAAAAAAAAGAGGTGAAAGCATATTTTCTTCAATTTGTGGAAAATACACGTTTTTGTTCAGTCCAATGAAATTTAGTGCTTTCTGTATCATCAAACTCTGAACAGTTTCTTCGTTTCAATTCTATTGTTTCTATATTACAGTTTGAGGGAAAAGAAAAGAGGAAAAAAAGTGCAAAATATGACACCAGCAGAGAAGGGAATCTAGCACCAGAGGGTGAAGTATGGACCAGATAAGTGGTCAATAAAATGGACTTAAAACTGGTTGAACTTCCAGACTTGCAAGAATTAGAATGAGCGCTGTGAAGTTCAGCCGGAGGCCAGTCACCAGCAGCATGCCTTAGAGGTAAATACTGGCTCCAAATCAATGGATGAAGCTCCAAACTTCATGAATGACCTCAGTGACTCAGAAGAGCACAGGCTCAGAAAGTTTGCAGACAACACAACACTAGAAGGAGTTAATGACTAATCAGGTGATTGTTCTGCCATTTAGAGGGATCTTGACAAAAAGAAGAAATGGCCAGAGAATAATATCATCAAGTTCAACAAAGGGAAATCATTGGAAGTTGTTGAGATACCATTAGACAGGCAGGTAGATAATATCATCAAGGTTGTTCTTCCTACAAAAGATTGGACCAGATGGTCCTCCAAGATCCTGGGCCAATTTATGATTTGATGACATGCAGCATTCTGTACCTGATCAGAAATGCTGCCATGCCCAGGTTCTCTCTTAGTCACTGAATTATCCATGAGCCACCTGTTTGCTCTTGTATCACAGAAGACAGGCAGCTGCATCAGCAGAAATGTTGCTAGCACCTTAAGGGAGGTGATCCCTTGTCTGCCCAGCACTGGTGAGACACATCTGGATTGCTGGATGCTGTTCTGGGCTTCCCAGTACAAAAGAGACATGGATTTACAGAATAAATGAGTGAAACCACAAATATGTTAACCTTTTGGAGCATGTAGCATACAAGGAAAGGGTGAGAAACTGGATCTATTCAGCCTTGGGAAGATGTGGTTTAGTGATATCAGATTTTATAAATAGCTGATGATTAAGAATAAAGATGGAGAAATCAAACTCACTTGAGTGATACTTATTGAGAAGACAAAGGCAATATGTACAAATGGAAATACAGGAAATTCCATTTCTATGAAACTAAATATTTCTGAAAATACTGGAACAATTTGCTCAGAAAAGTTGTGGAGTCTACGTTCCTGGAGATGTGGACAGTCCAACTGGACACAGATGTAAACCATCTACTCTAGCTAAACCTGCTTCAAGGAAAGGTGTTGGACTAGGTGATCTCCAGAGGTGTCTTCCAACATCATAGATTCTGGGATTCTGTGAAAATAAAATATTCTGATGTTAGATTTTACATTAGTTATGCATTAAACAACCTCCCTAACTAGTTTCAGTAATTCTGCCCAACTCTTTTTACAAGTGGGCAAATATTTATAAGGAACAGGATGACCTTCCAATATTTATTTTCCACAAAGTTAAATTTTGCATGTGTTTTTTTTTTCCTATTTTTTTCCAACAGTGAAATCTAACCCAGAGTACCTGCCTCAATTACTAGACTTCATTCCTCATGAAGTTCTCTAATTCTTTACGGAGTGCAATGCCATCACTTCTTGATCATATTGTAGTAACTGGAGAAGTCTAACAAATGAACAGGAAAACTCAGAGTATAAAGATTTTTTTATATTAAAAACCAAAATGTCTGCATGTCTCACCCTCCAAAACTATGTTTTTGATACTTTTAGGTCCCAAGTGTTATGCCATAACCTAAATGGTTACATGAAATGTTACATTCAAAGGAATATTGTAAAAATATTGCATAGGGAAAATAGTGGAATATAGTGTGTATAAAATCCCACATGTAACCTGTGTGCATTCTGATGGTCTGTTCTTGTAAAATGTACAGCAGTAGTTGTTAGTATATGTAATGGATTAATACTTTCAGTTTTCTGCACATAATAAACACTTGTTTAATGTGGCATGACGGCTGAGCTTTCTTGCAAGTATATTTTGAAGAATAAGATAGACTCTATGCTCCTTTGCCCTTCATTTTGAATTGGTCCCAAATTCAACTTCTCTTTAGGAATAAGAACTAATTACTATGCTGGTATTTTTCAGTTTCCTGAGCATCTGTCTGGTTCTCTTTAAAATATCCCAAAGGTATTTACCACTTCCAGTCTTTGCATCATTTCCTCAATTCCTGGCAGGACTTTCTTTAAAACTTAGCCCCTTAACACTACTTGGTAATGTTTCATAAGTTTTTCATTCACTCTTTGGCATGTGAAGACCTTAATTATATCCCTATGAACCTCTGGCATAGGTCCAGATGCTGAGAAAAGAAACAGCAAGCTCACCTAAACAACACCTCTAATTGAGAAGCGGCAGTATGAAAAGAGGCAACTAGCTGTTCAGTAGTAGTTCTCTCTTAGGAAACTGTAGTGAGGTGAATTTTGCTTACAGTTATGACATTGCCACCCAAATAAGGAATTGATTTGATCTAACAATATTTGGATCAGAAAGACTATGTTTACAGTCTCCCCAGCCAGTGCATAATATGATAGAGTAATAATTAGGTAAAATGTTGACCTTAAAATACATTGTGCAGGAGCTTGATATACCCGGGTTTATAACTAAAACTATATTAGTTGTGCACATGGGGTCTTGTTCAACCCTAATTTATATCACCATCTGCAAAAAATGGAAGACAAGGATGTAAAAACATGGTTCCTTTCTTGCCTTTGTAGAAAGGTGTTCACTTTGAAGGGAGAAAATCTGCAAACATTTAAGTGGCATGGGCTACAATAATTTCGTTTATGTGACTTTAGGTGGGTCCACCTGCTGTGACTGTCCTCAGGCCACAGAAAGACAACCTGTGTCTCTGTGGTCTGCATCACAGGCTCTAAGGAAATCTCAGCTCCACTGCCTGGAGCACCTCCTTTTTCTGGTTTCACTCACCTGGGTGTCTGCAGGGCTGTTTCTCCCATATTTTCTCACTTTCCTGGAACAGATTCTGTGCAGTGTTTTTTTACCCTTTCTTAGATAAGTTATCAAAGACATGCTACCATTATCATTGACGGGCTCAGCGTTGGTCAGTGGTGGGTCCTTAAAGCTGCCTGGAACTGCTCTGTCCCCCATGAGGGGCAGTGTCTGGCATCTTCTCCTAGAAACAACCTCTGCAGCCCACTCCCTACCACAGCCTTGGCAAGCCAGTCCAATATGTTTGATGTTTGGAATTTCTCTCAGAAACAGAGAGACTCTCTGAGAAACAGAGATAAGAGCTATGATCTGAATTGTCCATGATAATAAACTGATGCAAAAATCAGTTTCCATATCATTAGTTTTCATCTGCAGGTCTACCTTTAACTCAACAGGAAGCACTAGAAATACAAAACACTACAGAACCCACTGGGATATCTCGTTTCTCATAAACATTATTCCAGGAAAAGTTAAGTTTCAGGTTATTATGAAAAAAAGTTATGATTTTTACTGCAACATCCAAACACCATCACAACAGTTTTGCTGCCAAACTGCCATAGAGAAGGCTACAGCTGTTATCTCTAACAGTAATTATATGAATATTACATATTATGCATTTCCACATAATTTTATGAAAATTGACCTAGATAAAAATCACACAGGAATTGGTGTAAGGCTAAGCATCTTTACAGACTAAATAAAACTATTTGTGAAAGCTGGCATTAAATCCAGCCCCATATCTATCCCCTCACAAATGGGTAATTTATGCAATTTTATTCATGTAATAGAGTTTTTGTTTGTTTGTTTGGGTTTTGTTTTGCTTTGTTTTGTTTTGTTTTCTTAGAAGAAAATTAAAATCTCCACTGTCAAGGAATATTTTGCTGCTTCTTGGGAAATTCCTACACGCATTCAGATGATCTCATAGCAGCGGACAAATTAGGATAAAAAGTGAGGCTCACCACTGTTGAAGGAAAAGTACAGCACCATTCAGTATGTCTTCCTAGATCTCTTTCATGCTGGTGACAGCAGTGTGCGTACTAAGCAGAACAAAAAAAATTCCTATTTTTAGGAATAAACTATTAATATTAACCTGCTATCACACATAAATACAGAAAAAACCCCAACTCTATTAACTTTTAGTATTACTATTGGAAAATGTATTACTATTAAAAATGTTAATGAAGATGATATAACAAATAAGCACCTCAAAACTTCTGTCTATTAAACATTTTCTGAAATTCTGGTTTTTTCCTAAGCATTTAATTATGCTAGTCTATCAGCTGTTAGATCAGACCATTGGTGCTCTGATATATGTAAAAAAAAGATGCTTCTACCTGAGATATTATGTGTGAAGTCTCTTCACAGTCAATTAAGAGGGAAAAAAAAGGCTTTTAGGGCATATATGACTTATTTAAAACCTCTACCTTAGAATAAACTTTTATTTAAATTCCAGGTTTTGAAAATTATTTCAGAAAAGTAGTACATAATTTATAGCAATAATTCTCTGTGTTCATAATTGCAAACACATGCTTGTGTTTAGATTTAAATAAAACCCAAAGAAAAAAAACAATTATATTAAACAGTTATGTTTCCATAAACATGTATAATTCTGTCAATTAAAGACAGACAGTGATATTTTAAAGCAGGCTAGAACCATGTATCTTGGACATGGAACACCTATTTCAACAGATTCTCCTAGGGCATTAATCAGTCATTAACTTAGTAAGCAAAAGAGATAAGTGTTTGTTGGATGTGGAAAAGACCTTTATCCCGAAGACAGTTTATGTTAATAATTTTCTGCCTTGTTACCATTAGAATTCATGAGCTCAGGTGGAGTTGGAAAGATTTGGATATCTGAGGTCAGCATAAAATGAAGCCAGTAAACTCCAGAAACTATCCTATCTTTTAGAAAACTATGGGAAAAGCTGTAGGTGTTTTTAAAATAGAAATTAAAATTTGGTGACTAAGACTTTATAAAAAGGTACCTACCCATACTCTGGTTTACCACTGTGCAGTCTCATGGGATCAGACTCTTCACTCTGGTGAGCCATTGCCTGCCACATATTTTATCTGAAAGTACAGTGGTTTACATGCTTATGTAGGCAAATCAGAGGAAATATCTGAAAGCCCATTAGTGGACCTAAGGGTTCTGAACAGATATTACAGAAGCTGATATTAGCTTCTACAGAATAACTACTGAAGTCCTGACACACATTTATCTCAGAAGATAGAGGTAGAGAAGCAAAATATGCCCCTCTTATTCAGATGTTTAGGACACAAAATTGTACATAGATGAACTTCATTTGCGACTTGTTTCTGCTATAGACATATTAAAGCTATATTTCCTCCACAATAAGAAATTTACTAGTCACAAAGATAAGGTCAGCTTTGGAGAAGCTTTGAAGAGTGTGAAAATGTTTATATTATCTGTTTTTCTGAAATTGCTTTGTATTATTATTATATTCTTCTGAGCAAAAATTAGACTTCTTATCTGTGAATGCACGACCAAACAATTAGGGTAGAATCATTCTTATGCTTTTCCTCTCTCCATTATATTTCTTTGCCTAGTCAAAACTTAATTATTCATGCAAATAGAAAGAACGAATATTTTCCAACACATGATTATAGCTGTTCTCACTGCAAAAATTTCTGAGATCATTTTTGATGTGCATTGCAAAAAAAGAAACAAAACAGTCTGGATTTATGCTAAGTGCACTTCTTTAAAAATTCAGATGAACATTCATAGAGCTTGCTTTGCAAGGGATTCTCTAGAGAAGATGATTTCAAAGCACATTGAGCTCAACAGAAAAAAAAAGGCAGCTATTTGGATCAGGCCCTACACTCTGTTTTTTTCACAAGGCATTGTTCTGCTTACCACAAAAAAACGTCACAGGGCAGAACAAGCTAGGAACCCTGCAGTCTGTTCACTGACAGGATTTATATTAACAGATGCTACCAGCAAGGAGAAACTGCAAGAGGAATTAGGACAGGTTAATATCTAATGCTATGGAGCAATATAACAAGCTAAGGAAGATTTTGTTTTATCTTACTCTTCTTCTATTTTACTAAAATATGCAAGTGAAATGTCAAAAGAGTCCTAAAAATGTTATGCTTAATTGCATGAATATGCACTCTTACTTGGAAAAATGTCACACTCATTTTCCTCATCTGTCCATCCTTAAAGCACATGATAGCATGCTCTTAAAATCTCAGGTTGAGAAGTGTTTGAGTTATGAGCTCAGATTATTAGCAGAAATATTCTGGTTTAAATATAACAAGTACAAATTAAAAAGCGCTTTAAAAAAAAAAAAAATAACAATCTGGTGATATCTGGCATTCACAAAATATTTCCCTGTTCCTCTGTCCCATCCTGAATTGTTAAGGTAAAGACTAAATTGTAGAGACGTTTTTCTTAGCCCCACTGGGATTTAGCCAAAGTTCACATATTGATTTTGCTTTGCACTTACACCCAAAATATCTTGCAAAGTCTGGAGAGATCCCAAGAATAGGATGCAGCTGTCACCACAGCACTTGTCCTTTGTTTTTTTTTTAACAAAGAACATCTATATATGTTCACAGTATCATGTTTGCTTTCATGAACATCAAACAAAATATCCTTTTTCTACCAAATTTATGTTAAAGCTATTTTTGAAAAAGTCAGTATGCATTGCTATAAAGAAATGCAAATGTTAAGGTACAATTCTTTCCAGAAGATGTGCTGTTCCTGTGAATCTTCCTCTGGGAAGATTTGTTCCAGTCTTGAGTTTACTTTTTTGAATTTACTTGAGTTTACTTTTTTGTGCCTATTAGTTAAATATTGAAGTGATCACATAAAACTTGTCTCTATTTACTTCTTCCTTTTCTCTTGGTAATTCCACTGCAAGTTAAAGAAGGGGAGTTCATTGAGAGATGGGTCTGAAAGAAAACTCACAAATTAATCTGTTCTTTATTGTGGCTGAAAAAGGACCCAAATCCTTCACATCTGGTGAAGACAGTAGATTTCTCATTTCATTCTTGAATTATTTCTCATTTCATTCTTGGACAGGACGTTTAGGCTCATATTTTAAGCTGTCAAAATCTTTTCTTAAAATCATGATTGAAATGTGCATTTAATTTGCTTGTCCACTACTCTCTCAGAAACTTATATTGAGTAGCTTATAGTGCTTAAACTCTATTTATTTTCCAATGAAGGGATGTTACAAATATGCTTGTTGAAAGACTGGAGACAAAGGACTGAGATCAGCCACACGATTGAAATCAGCTAGCAGTAAAGAGAATCTACAGTGGATGAGCTATGACTAGGTACCTTCCATCTGTGGTGCCTTATTAAAAGTAGAGGGTGATCAGGAGTCATCCTTGTGGTGTTGCACTCGTCATTTGGACAAAAGATAAAAATAACATGGATTCAGGTACAGGAATACAAAATATGTTTATATTCTAAAGCACTTCTTTATCTTCTTTCCTTTTTAAATTTAGTATGGTAGTAAAGAGTATTCTGTTAATAGCCCTGATCACGAATATGTTTCTTGATTAATTTCTTCAGTCAAATTAATATGCCTATAAATCTATAAACTTTTTTGGATTCACACTACATAATGCCCACAGAAATATGCTATGGTATCTCTGAAACTCCTTATAAGGAATATAAAATACCTATAGCATACTCTAAAAATTGTTGATCTACACAGCAGTCTAATTCCACAGGAAAAGTGCTCCTTACTACCCAAAACATTTCCCAGACTTTTTATATTATAAACATCTATTGTATTTTTAAAATTATAAACGTGTAAATGCATTGCCTATTTGTTAACAAGCTCAGTGATACAGCAGTTTAGCACAAACGAATATATTTTTTCATTTTTTTTCATTTAAAAAGAAATATACAGGAAAAGGAATAAGTATATATTAATGTATGGGGAGAACAACAAATATTGCATATAGTAGGACTGTATAAAAAGAGAGCTTCTCCAGTTTACTTCCAACAAGAAAGTAGCCCGATATTTTCTACAAGACTGTAGGCTGTCTTTCTATGGCACTTGTTTGTGATTCCTATTTAATACAGTGCAGGATTATCTTTCCCTGCAGAATCACCTGGCAAAACATGCCTCATGGCCTACAGTAAGTGCAGTAAAACCCTTTTCACAATAATTTTTATGGTTCTAGGTGTTTTTTCATATTTATGATTTGTATAATTTTATATTAGTTTTTTTTTTTGTAATTCTTTAACTAATAGAGGTACACATAGCACCATCTAGAGATATAAAAGCAAAATTTTTAGATGAATCACTATCAGACAACCAGCATACAAAACAGCTTCACAATTTATAACTATTACTCATACTATATTTTCAGATGACAAGCTGTAAGGAAATCACACCTTCCTAAAAAATGCACACTTCTCTAATGTGAATTCCCTGCATGACTTTTCCAGAAATACACTGTCTGAGCAGCTTCTGACTATAATTTGTGTTCTACGGCAAATTACTAAGATAATGAGTAGATTATGCAGTATTTAATGACATTCTTAAAAGCCCCTCATGCTGAGTAGAAATATTAAATATCTCTTAAATAATATGGAGGATAAACACAGAAAATCAGACTGGCAATAATTATTATGTAGTGTTGTTCCACTTAAGAAAGCAATCACTTAAACTCTGCTCTAAGATTTATGAATAAGCAGCCAGGCACAGAGAAAAAAGATGATGTGGCTGAAGGCTAGCCAACTTGCACCACAAGCAATATTCAGCCATCTAATTTTGTTCTGTAAGGGAATTAATCACTTGTGTCTTTATAAAACATGTCTAAATCTACTATACAATAACAGTAATTTTGGCTCTTGAAGAAGTCTATTTGCTTTATCTTTTAATAAGGTTAGTGGATTGAAGCAAATGCTAAAGATGAGAAAAGCGTTTTTCAAGACATTATGTCTGTGAAAGGATGAGGACCAACAAAGAGTCTGTTGCTTTCTTTTCATCCCTTTAACTGCAAATTTTCTAAGTTACTTCAGCCAGGACATTTCAGAACAACCCTTCAAATGAAAGAAAGCTAAAGCATCTTATAAAAAACACAAAACCCCCACAATGCTATATATATGATTTTCAGATTTTACTTTTAGGCTAAGGTGGTATTTGAAATCCTACTGCTGTGACAAGATGTTTCAAGCTGTGCTAAATCAAGAATAAAATGTAAAATTAATTTATTTTTAATATCATATTACAATAGTCCCCAAGTCCTTTTATACTGGTATACAAACAAAAGGAAATGTAATTAAATTAGTGACATTATATGACTGTAAAATGAGCACACTGGAAGCAACATTAGACTCTAGAGTATTTACAGGGAGAAAACCTATATTGAAATTTGAATCATAATAAAACTATTAAAATTATTCAATATATTGTAAGAATAATGAAAAGAGTTAATGACAGTATTTCTCTAAGACTACAACTATCTCTTGTAAGCAAGTGATAATAAATTTGCCAGAAGAGCTGAAAAGTGGTAGTAGAAGTGTATATGGAGGTCAGATACAGATTACCAATGTTTTAAAATTTATTACTTGAAGACTTTCCTTTTTGTGAAATATGATGGTCTTAGTAATATGTTATTGACACAGAAATACACAGCACAGCGCTGGCAATTGGTGAGGAACAGCACTTTGGAAAGAAAATTATTTTCATCTTTACTTCATTACTTGCAATGTTTTTTCAGGCTATATACCTGAAAGTAATTTACTTTCCAATATTTTAACCTTTGACTCTATTTAATGAAATTACTCAGATTCTCTTGGATTGCTTTCAGTCATTAATAGGATCATGAAACTGATTTAGGAAAGACTGAGAAATAGTAAAGGCAAAATTTTATTTATCTAGAACTAGATATTCTGCTCTTGGTTCAAGTAGTTTGGGACATACCTCTGAGGGGAAAAATTACTAAAATTGATCTAAAAAACAACAATATAACCCAGTTTTATAGGTAGGATATTGGTTATTCACATAGGCTTTTCTTCTAGGAGAAAAATCAAAGAACAATTCAAGTATTCTTTTGAACTTGGTAGGATGAATAATCTTCTAGAAGAGTCAGTTCCTCTGTCTGACATTTCCACTGCTCTCCTCTCTCTATGAAGGAATGAAGATCAACTGTTTATATTGCACATCTTGACTGTGGTCCAGTCAATTGCACTTATTATCAGTCTCATGATTTTTCATCACCTTTTTTTTCATGAAGCCACTAAAACATGAAGTTGTACTAAACTAGCCTCCACTGGATGTAATGAACATTATCTGTTATCTTCATTAAAAAAAATACAAAATACTGAAGGGTGGAGGTTTGCAACAAAATACCTTGAGACAAAAAATGAGGTAGTATATTAAGTATGTATTTTCCCTCAAAATTTGTAAGCTAAAAACATTAAGGTATTAGTTTTCCTAAATGACAAATGCAAGCATAGCAAAAATGTCTCTTGCTTTTATTTTAAAGTAAATTTTAAATAGAAGGAAAAAAACCCACATTTTGGAACAGTAAGTAGTATTACTTTTTAAATTAAATGAGAGTTAAAGAACACTGAAAGATGGACTGTATCGTTTTTGAGCTCTGTAGGTTGAGCACATGCAGTAAAAATTAACAAATCTAATTAAAAGGTGCAAAAAGTGTTTTTTCTAATAATCTGTCTTATGATTTTCAACGACCAAATACAACAAAGAATATAAATAAAAGTTACTCTTTGACCTCCCTTTGGAGTGCAGAAGTGTTGTGTACAGAACATATCAGTATGCAGCTATGGCAGGCCTCATTAGTTTGCCATCTGCCATGGTGGATAGATGCTAAAATGTTGTTATTGCAAGGTTCATTGAGCAGTAAAATTATAATATTTTTTAAAAAATGTATTTTAAGTAAAAATCCCTTGAAAGAAAACAGCTGTTGAATGATGACTGAGGCTGTGATCCCATTAAAATAAAAGACATCAAACAAATAGAAGAAATTTTAAAACAGTTATATCAGCCTTAGTTATTTCATCCTGTAAGAATAAGTGAGAGAACTTTTTCAATGCGGTCATATGTATTCCACAAAGCAATATTTAAATGACACAAGACACTGTTTTACACTAGTTATTTCGATTCCATCATGTTTTCATTGGCTTCTCCCATTTCAGAATAATATGTAGCTTCCTAGAGCTTTCTGTCAAAATAAAATATAATCATATTGAAAAAAATGTTAAAGATCTGAATGTTATAGAGTTAACATAGCTGCTTTTAACAGTTTTTTTCATATATTGTATTTTTAGTAAATTGCTCTTGCCAAATGATAAAGATCAATAATATTATGTAATAAGCTTTTAGTAAAAATTAGAAATAGTAATCAAATCTCTGCTGTACTCTTTCTTCTTCTTGTAGTTAACATGCATTGGTCCCTACTATGCTATCATAGAATCACAGGGTCACAGATTATGTCCCCTGAGTTGGAAGGGACCTGCAAGGATTGAGTCCAACTCCTGGACCTGCACAGGATAACTCAAGAATCACACCATGTGTCAGGGAGTCTTGTCCAAATGCTTGAACTCTGCCAGGCTTGGTGCTGTGACCACATCAGGGAACAAGTAACAATTTCTGCAATGAAAACAAATTATAGTCTCATATTGTCAAGCAATGGCTAGGTTAGCCACACCATTCCCCTCCTACACTAAAATGTCACTCACAGTTCGAGAATGGCAGGTCTTTCAAAACTGAATGAAAGCTACTCCTGTTTTTGTGGGGCAAGTTGCTTCTCCATTGCTAGACATTGCTGCTAGCCATGTTTCAGTGCTCTGACAACTATTCCTCACTCCTTTCTTATGCACAAACTCCTGATAACATTCTCCACAGTGACACAATTACCTTGCTAGGCATTTCTCACATGTTGCTGTTACTAGGAGCTTTCCTAGGATGTCATGCTCAACTGTGTATTCTGACTGACATGTTCAATATTGTTGAGAACCTCTTTTAATCTCTGGAATGGGCATAATTTGCAATATTAGGATTTCTGGAACCAACGCAGATGAATTGATTTGTTATGGCTCTTACAGGTTCAGAAATTAGTCTGAAAACTGAAATGGAAACTGTAGAATAATACAGTATTCTATTATCAGTTTTAATTTTGAGAATACAATTATAGTCAAGTTTTAAAAAAATATATGATACCATTTATTCACTTTCCTAGAACAGAATACATCTAATTGCTGTAAAGAGAGGAGGGTACTATAAAAATGGAGAAGGAAGAGTATTGTTATGGACTTCAGTTAGACTAATTCTTATGTACTAGTCTTATATATTAGCTAAAAAGACTAATGAATTTCTGTAGACACTCATCACTGAACAAGATGGGCTTAGGGGTTCTAAAAGAACTCAGTACTAAGAAAGAAATTTGAGCATGAGTATGATGTGACCCGTGAATTGATCTATTCATGATTTTCCAGATACTCAATTTCATTTTTATCATCTGGAAATGAATGAAATAGTAGTTTTTTTTTTATAATGACTTATATAGAAACTACTATCTGTAGTTCTGTGTGACATAATTGTAATTTATTAGCTAGGTAATTTACAAGTCAATACAATCTTAGTAGCTTAGATCTTATGAGTTACTGTGACAATGTGTCATTATTTACAGCAGAAGTAGTGACTTGATGTACTTGCACACACTGTAACTGTTTACGGATAAGAGCATAAAATCTTTTTAAAAAAGAATAAATAGCAAGAATTGTTAAAGTATAACATACTTTTAATGCAGCAGTACCTTAGAAATTTAACTATTTAGTTAGAAAGTGTGTTGAATATAAAACTGAAATGAAATACACAGCAAGTTAAAATATACAATAACTTGATTAAAAATATTAATATCCTAAAGTGCAACCCCACTCCATAGTGTCACCATAGCATTCAAAGAAAATCAAGTTATATCCTAAATATTAAAATGTGATACACACAAAGAATAAAAAATGTTTTAGCAATTATTTAATGTGCAATTTTGGTACTTTCTAAAAAAAGTATGACACAGTTGTTTTAGACATTTAAAAAATTTTAATAAATACAGAATGAATCATGGTAACTGTCTTAAAGAGCTTACTTTGTAATTTAAATTTAATATTTAAGAAGCATGTTCAAGAGATGAAAGATTGAGAAGGAAAAATGACAGACCTAAAGCAGAGCAACTGCTTGATTGACGGTCTTTACTGCCATGAATTTCCATTAAGTTTGGAATAGAAGTAATCTGTGATAAAAGTATGGTAATTGTCAAATCTATCTTTTTCATTATCATCTATTCTCAGATATTTCTCAAGGTAAAGTCCTTTTGCAATCACGCTGAAGTTTTGTTGCCAGGAGAATCTGTCCATAGAGGGCTGGTGCTGTTCAGGAGGAGTAGGACCAAACAAGGTTAAAGAAGTATTTAGCAGATCTGATCCATCTTGCAAGTAGCCAGAATCCAAGAAAAGCAATCACTGCAAGTTTGTAAATAATGCAAGCTCCTGAGGGCAGCATGGATCTATATCATTACTTCCTATATTGGTGAAAACCACTTGCCACAGTCAGAGGTTCACCGAGGAGCAGTCTCTATCTTCACAGTGCAACAGCATTCATCCCTACCCCTAAGAAACAAGATGTAAACATATGTGTGCATGAAAAGCACATCCTCAAACTACTACTCAAGTATATCGGCTTTTAAAAACGTTGTGTGTCCATCCGCTTTGTAACACATCATATTTGTGCTAATACTGATTGAAACTAGACAAAAAATTACGCTTGACTACAGCAAAAACAAGATATAGCATGAAATCTCCATAGTTACAAAAACACGCAGAAAACATATATATATAGCCATACTTGAACAAACCTATATGCTCCATCAAGTTATTTTGTCACTAATGATGAAAAAGTAATAAGAGAGGTAACATCTACAGAAAAACATTTTCTTAAACATGCAAATTTCCTCAGTTTAGTTTCTCATAAATGTCCACAGGCACTTTAATATTAGATTGTCCTATTCCCTTTTGAAACCTTTACACCTGCTTTGACATCTTTCTGCTTACCTGGAAGAAGAGTTTCAGATGGATATAGTTGCTCCATATTTTCAAGCTTGCAAAAGTAGAGAGACTCTATAATTTATTCTGTAAATTACATTACTTACTGTAAATTACCCTGTAAATTACCTTTCTTATTGAAAGATAAATATCCTTTTATTAGGTGGCAGGCAAGGGCAAGAAAAAAGGGAGAAGGGATGAGTTGGAAACTTCTTAATTGCAAACTGCAAAGAAATATTTTAACTTTGAATGAATGGTAAATGTAGCAAGGCAAAGTTGGAAAGGAAAGGTCATATCTTTCATTAGTCTACTCAACACAGTTTCCAACAGCTAGGCTTCCCAGACTACTATCTCTTCCAAGTCTGATAAAAAGGCCACAGTCTTTAAACTAAATACTGGGGGGAAAAAGCCAACCTGTATATTATTACTGTCTTTCTGATTCATGGAGCTATACGAAATTTTCTTTTTATGCCTCAGCAGTTTTTAATTTTGCTCTTTCAATTTCCTAAATTGTATTTAATATCACTATGCTCCGTGCTGTTTACTGTGCATATTTCCCCTGTTAACTATTCAGGTTTGTAATTTGTTGTTGTTTTTTATATTTGGCTTATGTCAACCCTGGAAAAGTAATGGCACTTATTGAGATTCTTTCACTGCCAGTAAAGGGTTATTTTTGTCTTTAACACTTCTGAAATTTAGAAGTGACATTGAACTGCCTGGTGTTGTGTTTCTCTTGCATATTTTAATGGAGTTATATTACATATCTATATCATCTATATCTGTTTATATCTGTATCATGTCACCAGGATATTCTTTACTAAAACTCTAATTTATGAAAGGTATTTCCCAAGGATAACACTAGCTGAGTATAGTAATTCAAATCCAGAATTAGAGATTTCTATCACAGCCAGTACAATTCATGAGTTGAGTCTGTTGCAAATTCTATGGTATTACTAGGTCTTATTCCTAAACTTTTAGATTCCAGAAATCATTTTTGTTCTGAATGTGTCTAGTGTTCCCATTTTACATCTCTGTTATTTTCCTTTCCTTTTATTTTTATGCAATTTGGGGAGGGGGTTATGTTTATCAAAGAAAATATGGTTTTTGTAAAAGACAGAAAAAATAGTCTGATAGCTGTGGGTTTTTTCCATTAAACAATACATGTGCCACATGAGATTAAAACAGAGATTTCCCAGAATTAAATTCAGATTTTTATCTAGATATAAAGAAGAGGAATAGATAAAGTAACCTCTGTTTCTGACATCATTTTATCAAAGTAACTCTTTGAGTCCTGGTGGATTAAGATGAAAATTTTTTGTCGGTGTTGATCCCTAAACAATAGAATTTATTGGCAAGTAAGGCAATCTGAATTAACCAAACTGAGCTATAAAGTGCACAAACAAAAATAAAAACAAAAATAGCACCTCAGACACTTCTGCCCACTTGTTTTAATGGTGGCCACTGTATAGTCATAAATGGTTGAATCACAGTTAACAAGTTAACTTATAGAATCCCATTGCAGCAGAAAATAAATACATCTGTATGCTTTATAATTAAAACAGAAGGAAAAAGAAAAAAAGATACTCAAACTGAAAAAATACCACCAAGAAAATTATTTCAGTCTAATTAGAGGCTACAAAACTACAAACTGTAAATTAACTAACCAGGATGTAATGAGTAGCAATTGCCCCTGCATCCAAATGGAAGTATACTATAACAGTCAACTACCAGTGGTACATAAGTATTTTGTAATACTCTGAATGGCATAGGCAAACACAATATAAATGTATTTTATACAAGAAGTGAGACATAAAAAAGCATGTGCATCTGTACATAGCAGGTATCCGAGCGAGAGAAAAATAGTAAGTTCCCAGGCAAAAGCCAAGTGCAGGGAATTGTCAGTAGGCAGAACATGACTAGTTCTGCCTACTTACCCAATGTAAAGGGTATCAGGACCAAAGGAGAACCCTTCTTTTTGGGAGAGGGACAAGAACATAAAATCCCAAGTAACACTCAAAAAGAGAATTGGACAAGAAACACAGCAAACTTGTTTCAATTCCCACTTCTTGTGTCATAGAGCTTTCAAGCCTGATAACCTGTATCTGTGCAACTAAGAATCACCATGGACCAGAGCCATTAGCTTACTACACAGCAGTGGAGAAGTAAGACAAATAAATAAATTTAGTGATTTTTTTGTACTCTGCAGTGTCATGCTTTTGCAACTGTATGTCACATATAACCTGTTAAAATAGTTGTGTTCTTGAATAAGAGGCAGAAATAAAAATGCTTGCATAACTTGTGTTCTGGTGAATTAGAGAGTTGGAAACAACAGATATTCATTTCACAAAGACTCAGGATCTCTTTTTTTCCATGACACGCAAAGATTCAATCCACAAACAGGTCAAAGACCATCTTTAGCAGTATTGCTTATTAGTAAGAGTCCTGTAAAGTGATTTTTTAAAAAATGTTTTGCTCATTGACACTGTTTTATTTCTTAATACTTCTTGTTCAGTTTTATCCTCTGTTCTTATTCTTGTTTTTGTTAGCTTGCAAAGTCCAGGGACTATAGTTATATATGCTCAGACATTTTAAAATGTGAAGCTTTACAATTTTTACCTTAACCGCTGCTTAGCCATATTGAACTGTGTCTTAGGCATCTCTTTTATGACATAACCATGAAATTTTTGCCTCTCCTAAAACTTTGTGGTTTGTTGAAGACTGAATAATTCAATGATACTGGAGACTTCACATCTTCCTATTCAGATTTTCTGTCAAAATTGTTCCAAATCCATGCCAAAGTCAGTACCCATGCTGCATTCAGTCCACTGGCTTTTTTCCCCCAACTTCATGAAATTCCTTTAAACAATACTTAGCCATTAGTAGAAAGTGGCTTAAGTAAGGACATTCAGTATTTTCTTCTATAATAATTGAAATTTGTCTATATGTCACTTGGTTCACATGAATATTCCACAAATTAAACAAATGTAAAAAAAATTGAATTTTTCTGGAGATAGAAGTTCTGCAATATGCAGAGATGGGAATTTTTTGCACCTGCAACATTGTATTACAAGGGCAAGCAAAGTCAGGATAAGAAGTTATAAGAAAATAATGTGGATAAGCAAACTTCAGTAATAATATACTTTTGTGATAGATAAGGAAACAAAAACAATTATTTAGATACTTCAGAGAAAAAGGGAAGATAAAAGGAAAGGTAAAGGCTCTAATTATCAGAAAGGAAATACACTGGAGGGGATAAAAACTAGAATTTGTAAGTACTTGCTCTGCTTCAGTTCACTCAAAAGGACTCTAGTGTAAAATGATTAATTATTCTGGGAGTAGATGAACTATGTAAGAGAACAGACATCAACATTGTTAAAGAGCAAATGAGAAAATACCTGGACCAAATTAATGTTTTGAATCTGTAGGGTCAGATTAAATCCATCAGAGAGCACTAAAGGATTTAGTCAATGAACTTTCATAGCCAATGGCAAGTGCTTTTAGAAAACTCCAAGGAGATCCTAGAACTGCAGATTAGTAACTTCACATCAATTATAGGAAAAATACCAGCTAAACAAAGATGCAACGTGAATAAAAGTAATTCTTATAAGTGCTGGAATGATGTTTAAGGCACAGAGCAAAACAAATATTAGAGTTTAAAATGAGCTTATAAAATAAGCAGGAGAAAATTCATAAGTATGATTTCTTCTGCCTAATACACTTATTTTCTAGAAACATATATATAATCTAGGTTGCTTTTCCCTGCTTTTTTCTGACTCAGCTCTTTGTAGATTAGCACTTTACACTCATCAGTTTTTGCCTAATCTGCACCGATCATTATTATAAAATTCATCATACAGTAATAGAAATCATGAAAAAAAATAAACAAAGACTTATATGGATTTGTCGATAAACAGATGAAAAGCAGATTCCATTTGCTTCTCAATAGTGTTAGAAGTTTTAGAAGATGTGAGCATTGAAGTAGTATTGTTTAGTTGAATTACTGAATCACTGAGAACAAAAACTGTAGAGACTTTTCACCTTTTAGTACCATGCACTGTGAAAGCCAAATTGTAGTTTTCTCTGGCTAACAAGATCTCTAATATTCGAACAGGAAAAATTTTGTTTTGTCACTGCTTATGCTTCTTACATAAGTCGATCACAAGGTGGCTTCTAGACTAAATAGTATTGATTAGAATTTGAAGATTTTGCAGAGAATTTATGTTTTAAACAGTTTATTTACTGGTATTTGTCTTAAAACATACATGGTACATTTGCTTGGATGGCACCCATGAAGGGCACAGACAGAGACTGTAGGATTCTGTCAGAGAATAGAGTATATCAGAGAGTAGAGAGAATAGAGTATGTCAGAGAAAGAAGTATGAAAGAGCAGGTAGCAGTATTTTAATGCAAATAAGAAGCTTGGAAGATTACCTATCAAAAAAAGTCTTACACTGGGTATTTAGGACTGATAGTAGAGAGCAGATGGATTTTGAAAAAGGAGCAGACGGATTTTTCATCAACAGGAGAGGTGAGCTGTCAAAGTACCAGCTGTGGTTGAGAAGGAAGGACAACCAATTAATTGTCTGTCCTCTTTTTTGGCACATGTCAGGTTCTGCTATCCTTTATTTACAGAGGCTCAATTCCTTGATAATACACATAGGAAGGCTGTCTAAAAAATTTTAGGGTATTCCACATCTGATACAACAATAAAGCAGTTTTCTTACTACATAGGTGGAGACAAATAGAGAATGAAGGGTGAGCTGGACTATATGAACCTTTCCTGGGTATTTCCCACAGGACATTGGGTAATTTAGTTGCAGTTTAATTAAGCCACATTCTTCATATCTTGCCTTTCTTTCTGAATTTGCAGGGTGTGCATGTTTTCTAGTAGACCATGAAACAAAATACTAGTAGGTGCTTTTCTAACAAACTGCACACACTGTGTCATTACTGTCTGGAAACTAGTACATAAATTGTCAATATGTTAGAATCATCATCATTAAGTCTGCAAATTATTTCACTTTGATGACCTCACACAATATAGTTCAGGACAATAAACACCAGTTTTCTTGGAAAGGTGGCACTGATGAGTGGAAGAGGTGAATGGAATAACAAGGAATGTGAAGTGGAATAGAATTATATCACGTTTCACCTTTCTAGAGCCAATTATGTAGTTCAGTGAAGCAAAAATTAAATAACTAGGAATCTATTGATGAAAATAGAAGTGCAGAAAGGCGGTAACTAAAGTTTCATGTAAAGGCCAAACACTACTATGAGTATGAGCCAAAGTCCTCTCAAAATTCCTTATTCCTTCTTTGCAGATCTACTATAAAAATAAGATACAGTGCTACAATTGTAAATATACTTCTAATACCATTTTGAGCAGGACATGAAGCACACACCTGAATAGTGTTTTAGTTCAGATAAGGAGCGTATTTTTCGAGCAAATCTGATGGAAGTCCCCCGTATGAAATATCTGAATTAGCAAATAGTGTGGGACATCCAGGAATCAACACACAAAGCAGAGTAGTTGCAGCTGAGAATCTAATGCAAATAGTACAAAAATTTTGGAAGTTTTAACTTGAAGGTTGCTGAAGGTCATGGAGGTTTTTAAATTAGATCTAGTCTTGCCCTGTGAACTGAAAGTTTGTTAGCTATGCACTCTCAATATAAAGGAACCAGACTGTAACAAACCTTGCCCCTAATGTCTCACTTCGCTGAGATCCTGTATAATTCCTCAGCACTTGCTGGAGTAAGGATGTTTTCTCAACCTATAAACAATATGTTGTAAAACACACAAAGATATTTTAAAATAATATCTACCATAAAAACCAGATTAGAGCAATTCTCAAACCATGTAAAAAATTTTTTTTCTAATTACAGCATGTTTTCAGTGTGACAGGGAATAGGATGATTTAAGTGTCAGGAAAACAGCACAGAGTACTTTGCCTTTATTGATAAACAAAGGTGCACTAGGGCTATCTCCCTGTCCCCAGAAGGTAGCACTGGCTTGTGTAGAAATCACTTACAACTAGGCTCCTTTCTGACATGTTGCCTTCTCCACAGGTGTTTGGAGTCAAG
Organism: Rhabdornis inornatus; assembly: GCA_013397075.1. Classification (NCBI taxonomy): domain Eukaryota; kingdom Metazoa; phylum Chordata; class Aves; order Passeriformes; family Rhabdornithidae; genus Rhabdornis; species Rhabdornis inornatus. The sequence goes on along the minus strand of VWZS01000780.1, from coordinate 771,750 downwards.
ATATAATATAAGCCAGATAACATTTCAGAAGAATTGATGACTGTGCTCACTGTATAGTTTTGCTTTAAGGAAGAGATGCTGGGAATTAATCCCAAGATCTAAATTCCCAACTTCAGCCTCTTTTGATTGTAGCCTAACAATTGTGGGTTTTTTTTTCCATTATTAGTAAAAGGTCATGAGCTTTGTACTAACTTAATAGAGTGAATTCTTCTCTGGACTTGCTTGTCTTTTGTTGATTTTAGCTTATTTTAATCATTCCTTAGGCATTAGGTCACTGTTGTCTATTTATTTTAAATTAAAATCTGCAAATGCCATCTATATTGAAGGCCTGATAAACTGAAATAAACATTTAACAGTAAACAACTGCTCTTTCTGCAGACTAAGTTTGGGAAACAGTTTTACTGGCTTCAATTTTAATCTGTGACACCATGAGAAGGAAAGTGTGTGTGATATGAAAACATCTCCCTGAAAAAGTGCAGATAGTATTCTTGCTTAATGAAAAAGCAGGAAGAAGTGCTAGACACCACAGGGTAGATGAAACTACTTCTCAAATTCTTTTGCAATTCTGGATTGAGAAAGATTCTTACTCTTATCCTGTTTAATGGAAAGGTTTAGCCACTCTAAAAATAAAGTACATGTAGAAATTATAATAAGCAATGAATGACTGGGGACCTAACCTTTTATGAGTAGAAAAAATACTTTTTTTGTCAAAAAAGAGAAAAAGTATGATGTTATGTGCTTTAAAGGAAAGTACATATTTGAGTACATTTAAAAGCAATATATGTTAAACGTATTTAATTGTGATTTTTAAATGAATGTAAACACATAGATATTTTTCTGATATGTAGCCCAACAGCAATTTTAGGTATGGAAGCTCAGATAATGTTATTGCTAGGAACAGCTGCATAAAATAAAAGTAATTTTAAAAAAGCTCTATGTCTTTTCTTCTTAGACCTGCAGTGACTAGGTTAATATTGGCTTATGGCTACAATGCATGTAAGTATGTAATTTAAAACAGGAAGAGAATCTTTATTCATATATAACTCTAACCCAATTTTTTTCTCAAAACTTCTCAGCAGGATAGGGGAATGGGGAATGAGAACAGGCAGAGATTTGAACAGGTCCAAATACTGGTGAGTGGTTTTATCACCTATCTTAGAGAAATCTCTGATCATTGCATGCTGTTATTAATTTTGTCCTGAGTCTTATAGTTACCTTCATTAGTTGCACCAATGAAAATTTAATCCTGAATGTAAGGTTCCACCTAGGAAGAACAAATTCAGGAACTACAGCATCTGGAATGCAGCTAAGCACTAGGATGCAAGACTAGATTCAATCAGCAGGTATTCTAAACAGCTTAAAAAACCCACTGGCAGGTGAATGTAGAAATTGAAAAGGGAATTTATTTAGCTAAGGATGAAACTGGAATATATCTTCTCTTTGATGATGAACTAATGAAGCAGTTTGTACAGTTCTTTGGAAAACTGGTTCTGTTTTATTGTTCTCATTTTTTTCCTTTGTGTATCTGGTACAAGACTGTCATGACTGAAAGAATAGTTTTGAGCTTCTTATAGTTTTGCATGGTTGAAATGCCTTTTTTCAGTTAGATCTGTTGTTTCTTTCAGAATCTTTTTAACTTGTTTGTTTTGCTGCATCTGACACAGATAACTGGTCTATGCTTTTCCATATCTTTGCATGATACTACAGAAACTGATGGGTCTGTTGGTTGATTACGAGATATGATTGCATGGACGTGTGTGTGTGTGTGTCTCTAGATAGGAATTAATTCAGAAGAGCAAGGATTTGGGATAGGGTCCTCAATGGACTGCTTGCCCAAGGCAAGCTACTGGGAGGTCCATTCTGAGTAGGTCTGTGTGTGAGCCTCTGGCCCTGAGTGTTCCTATGTGCAGGAGATTGCAAATGGAGTGACTGGGATGAAAGGAGTAGATACTGTTTCAACTGGGCTTCTGAGCCAAGATGCTGAAGGGTTCTACATCATACATATTCATATTCATGCACATATGCATAAATGTATGCATATATGTGCACTTTTCTCACAGAATATGCAGAGTTGAAGGGCCTCTCAAAGATCATCAAGTCCAGCTCCTCTCGTCCCTACACAACACTATCCCCAGAAGTCCTTGATCCTGAGGATATTGTCCAAAGTTTTCTTGAACTCTACCAGGCTTGGTACTGTGACCACTTCCCTGGGAAGGCTGTTCTGGTGCTCAAACACCCTCTGGCTGAAGAAACTTTTCCTGATATCCAGCCTAAACCTCCCCTGACACAACTTNGCAAGGATTTGGGATAGGGTCCTCAATGGACTGCTTGCCCAAGGCAAGCTACTGGGAGGTCCATTCTGAGTAGGTCTGTGTGTGAGCCTCTGGCCCTGAGTGTTCCTATGTGCAGGAGATTGCAAATGGAGTGACTGGGATGAAAGGAGTAGATACTGTTTCAACTGGGCTTCTGAGCCAAGATGCTGAAGGGTTCTACATCATACATATTCATATTCATGCACATATGCATAAATGTATGCATATATGTGCACTTTTCTCACAGAATATGCAGAGTTGAAGGGCCTCTCAAAGATCATCAAGTCCAGCTCCTCTCGTCCCTACACAACACTATCCCCAGAAGTCCTTGATCCTGAGGATATTGTCCAAAGTTTTCTTGAACTCTACCAGGCTTGGTACTGTGACCACTTCCCTGGGAAGGCTGTTCTGGTGCTCAAACACCCTCTGGCTGAAGAAACTTTTCCTGATATCCAGCCTAAACCTCCCCTGACACAACTTCAGGCCATTCCCTTGGGTCTTGTAACTGGTCACTGCAGAGAAGATCAGTGTCTGCCCCTCCTCTTCCCCTCACAAGGAAGCTATAACTGCAGTGAGGTCTCCTCTCAGTTTCCTCCAGGCTGAAGAGACCAAGTGATCTGAGCCACTCCTCGTGCAGCTTCCCCTCAAGGCCTTTCACCATCCTCATTGCACCCCTTTGGATGGTCTCTAATAGCTTAACGTCCTTTTTATATTATGGAGATTAAAACTGCACACAGTATTCAACGTTTGAAGATTTATGCATATGTTTATAAATACATATCATATATACATATATAATATACAATACATATATACATAAATACATAAATGAGATGTGTTCATTTCTGTTTATATATATACAAAAATGTATATGTACTTGGTGTATCTATGTTTCCCACTAACAGACCTTCATCAAATTCTGCCAGAAATGGGATCATGATGCAGCCACTGGTGTATTTTGTGTTGGTATTAGTTGAGTGTGTCTGTCTGTGTTGATCAATGTGGCTGACGTGTGGCCATGTGCACATACACTGAATATCCGTTTATGGTGTGTGTGTATGCTCAGCCTTACTACTGTTTGGACCCGTGCACCTGGAGCTGCAGCAACTTAATCTCTGTCAGACAGCTGGATTTGATCTCTCACTAACAAACACATGCTTTTCTAACACCAGCTGTGGTCCAGGATTTGTAAGAAGAGGGAAATGGACATCAATGCATCATGGATAATTGATTTTTCAAATGTAGTGCCTTTACAATTTACCAATTGTCCATAATGAAATTGTGATTTTTGCAAATTGTTGTTATATTTGAAAAATATTTAAACTTTAAAATGAAGACAGTTCAGATTTTAAAGTCCACAGTTTAAAGTAATTCCATTGGTTTTTGTCATTTGGCTTTTTTTGCCTTTAATTTATTGAGAATATAAATACATGTTTTTACGTTGTTGATTTAGATCAAATGATTTTTTAAGATCTTTGAGGCATTTGGCTAAATTTAACAAATTGACCAAAGCGAATATATAACTGATTCATTGTATAAGACTTATTATCTGCTGCTTCATATCATAATATAGTGTACAAAAACTGTCACCGAACTCCCTTAAAATGAAACTAATTTTGCCACAGACATATTTTGTTGCATCATAAAATAAGTCTGAGGATGTGAAACTAATTTTTGACCAAGATTCACACCATCAAAATATTTTCATAAATGAGAATAAAAGTAGATAGTGTGGATACAGTCAAATAGAATTAATATGTGATTAAACTGTGACAGCATTTTAAGCATATTTTTCTCTCTACTCATTCAGATGTGATTACTATCATACTTACTGTTAAAGTCATATTTCATTTTATTTTCATGTTTTAAAAACCATTGTTCTGATTGTATATGACTTCTGAGTGAACTCAGTAGCAAGACTCATATTTAAAGCATTTTTTTCATTATGTTCTTAGGAACATAAAATGCTATCAGTTTTACCACATTTAAATTTTCTACCTGAGCAAATCTACTGAAGGAGTGGATTAATGAAGCTATTCCACAGTAGCTGAAGTCTGCTCCAGAACTAAAACTGGCTCTTTCATTAGAATTAATGTGGTCCACATTTTCACTGAATAGTATTTAGAAGTTCCATTCCAATTTATTTCTTTGTTTTAAACATCGCTTTGAACTCTTGATGTCAAGCATAAAGAGCACAACACACCACAAAACACTAATAAAACACAGAGAAAAAAATTCTCCACCCCAAACAAACAAACACAGCAAAAAATAAATGAACAAACCCAAACAACAAAACTCCTAGACCCTATTTTGCACATCCCAACACCAGCGTTGGCTGCTAGGTCACATCAAAATACCAATTGGGTTTCTTTAGTCATTTACATCATATTATCTAAATTAGTAAGAGAGACCACCTTTTGTCCAAAATTACAAGAACGTTCACGGTATTCATATTGTAAGGGATAAAAAGAAATGTTTATTCTTTTCATTCACTTGACACTCCCAGGGAGCAGCAGGAGTAGGTTGCCCTGGAAAGGCTGGGCACCAGGAGCCAAGAGTGACAGCAAGACAAGCAAGGCAGTGTCCTCAGCAACATCAGAAGGACCCACAGCACTGAACAAGAGCTGAGTGGGTCTGGCAATGTCTGCCGGGTTCAACCAACAGCTCTCTGACTGCCAGACACGGCTGCAGCCATGAGGCCCAAGGCCAACACAGGTGGTCATGTCAACAAGTCAGGATCACCATTCAAGCTCAAGTGCAACTCCAGAGCGTAGGGAGGAGGGGGACCAGATCCACACAAGGCTTCTCACAGTCCATTCTCACTTTTTAAACACAAATGTGATCCATGGTTACACAGGAGTGTCATATTATAGATAACTTTGGACACCAGCAGCTAAAACCCTGTGGGAGAGCAGGCTGCAAATGAGGCTGTTGTTGCACTCAAGGCCATGGCAGACATTTTGAAAAGAAAATAAGATTAAATGGAACATCAACATCCAGCCAGAAGCTGTCATAAAAGAAAATACAACCCCAAAGAAACCTAGGAAGTCATCACTTCTGCTCCCCCAAATTCTGGGGATCATTTAATGATGCAATGCAGCAATGTTCCTAAAACTGTTGTTGAGAGGAAATGTCTTGCAGGTTCCTTTACAAACATTAAAATACTTCATTTGCATTGCAAACAAATCAAAGGGACTCTAGATGTCCCTTGGAGGGCTTAATAAGAGTTGCCTGCACCAGGAGTTTCAATCAAAATATTGTTGCTGATTTTCCTAGATCCACTGGGAAAATCTTTCCTTTCCATCAGCATGACTTGGAGATAGAAGAAAGGCTTCTGGGAAGGTGAGAAAGACTGATGCTGTTAAGTGTTCATGTAGAACTATTATTATTGTATTTTTCTTATTAACTTCCCTAGTAAGAATTTTTTAGATAAAACTCAATCTATTTTTTTGGTATTTTCACCCTAAAACCACTGCATTTGAGTGCAGCTAACCTAAAGAATATATATCTCTGGAGTGATATTTTTTATTAGGCAAAAGGTTCATCCATCATCTGGTTCAGATTTAGAGAAGTGGGGAGCTGAGGTGTCAGGAAGTCTTGTGCTCATGGAGCAGCCTGTTGCTTGGGAATTATTTAATGTGTAGCATCTTTTCTTAAGAAAAAAAACCTCATTAGATGCAGTGGGAGAAGGAAGAAAAGAGGTAACTTATATCTCTAGACAATCACCAAATTTTTTTCAGACATTACTTATTATATGTAAAAAAGAGAAAATTCACCACTAATGGTTAATTCCCTTGTTTAAACCAATCATTTAAAAATGTATACTGAGACCAGTAATACATTTATCATTAATTTGAAAAGGAAAAGAAACAGACTGAAAATAAAAGCTATTTATGAACTCTTTATTTACTTGCTTAAGCACAATTTAACTTATATCCTGCTTTATTTTTATCTAATGCATCATTATTATTATTTATTAGGAGGAAAATATTATGAATGGAAATTTGCCTGCAAATGAATGAATGTCTAGTCATGGCAATGTCCAATTTAATCAGTTCTAACTGGCTTACATTTATTATGTCTCATGGTTTTCTGATAGCAATAAATAATATTTTTAAAGTTTTTAAGCTCTAAAAAGAATAAAGTATTTATGCTAAAATTGTCTCAATATTTAAGGACATCTATAACAAGCTTCAACAAGCTGGCAAAAATAGAACTAGAAGCTCTGAAGGCATGGTTATGTCTTGATTCATATACCCTGCTATATAAACAAAAACCTGTCCCTTTAATCTATTGCTGTAAAGTTTCTCAAATAAATACTTGCATAAATTAATAAATCTTTATAAACTCTTTGAAGCAATAACCAAGCATTTTAAATCCTACTATAATTCTGCTGTTAACACACTAATCTATTAAAAAACTCCACGCCTGATTCTATGGTATGAACTTAAATCTAACCAGAAATGCAAATACTATGAAACAACAGGTTTTCTTTTTAGTTATATTTCTTTATAGCAATTCAAACAGGACTTAGGTAAATCCATGACAAGAGAAATATGTCTTCATAAACATGCACAGTTGAAATGATGAATTAGATTCTTATTGATTCCTGTTATAAAATGAAGCATGAGAAATTTATAAGTATATTACTATTACTACCACTAATAATAATAATTAACCCCCCAATAATAATTCTAATAATACAGGTTAAATACTTATTGTTTCCAAGGAATAAAGAAATAAAGAAAAAAGCATCATGAAACTTCCAATGTCAAGACATATGATTGCAAAGCAATTATTAGCTGTATTAACAGGTCTGCATCTGTTTTAATTCGATGGATATTTTTATTTCTTTATCTTCCCAGTCACTTCATTTGCAATAGGAATTAAATGAAATGTTTGAAGCAAGTATCTAGCCATTTTGCCTTAAATTACTGTCTTTATTAACCATTATATTTTAATCTGTTTTGTTATTCTGTGTATAAAACCCTCTGAATAACTTTTTATTATACAAAACATGTTTTTGCATATAAATACTAACATGGAAATGTCTGTCTGTGGAAGAGTTTTTTAATGAACATTAAGAGTGTAATAGTACATCCTAAGAAACTAATAATAGGCAATGAAAGATGGATGTGGTTGAGAAGTAAGTAATTTTCTCATATTGATAAATAAATAAATAAATAAAATAGTCAGCTATGAGAGAGGAGCAAACAGTTTAGTTCTCAGGACTGGGACACTATTTCTACTATAACATTACATGAAGCTGCATGAAACTTTAAAAATTAATTAAATTCAACTATTTAATTTAGATTAAATATTTATCATACACTTAACACATAGCCTTTTAAATTAATTTAATAAAGTTTAAAAGAAATACCAACTTAATCTATTTTCCTCATAAATAACCCAACCATGCCAGCAACAAATGTGTGCCTTTGCTCTGTAATTGATAAATTAAACTTGTAAAGACTTTTAGGATTTAACTGTTGTTCAAAAAAAATAGTTGTAGTGGGTTGGTTTGGTATCAATAATTGCCAAAAAACAATTAACATGTTAATTGGAATTTATTTTAGTATAGTGGTAGTTATCTAGTCAATTGCTAATTAAAACACTTAAACCATTCCTTTCCATTTATATGAATGAGATTATACTTTTATTACCTATTTCATTTTTAGATAATAATAAGGCAAGTAAATTTTTGTTCCTTATTTATTAAACTTAAGCAATAAGAACTGATACTTTATTAGCAGTGAGACCTCCTTTTATCAAGAGCACATTAATGATGTGTGTTTGACATTACATGTACCTTAAAAGTGAGGTCTGCATTTGTACACGGTGGTGGTAACTGATGCCTCCTCTTGGTCTCCCCTCCCCTCTTGGTCTCTCCTCTTGGTCTCTCCTCTCCTCTTGGTCTCTCCTCTCCTCTTGGTCTCTCCTCTCCTCTTGGTCTCTCCTCTCCTCTCCTCTCCTCTCCTCTCCTCAAAATGCTTGCCTTTCTTTTCTGAAAAAGATGGCAGCATGCATGCGTCAGCAAGATGCCACAGCCTGTGCATACATCATCAGCATATACATATATATGTATGTATGTATGTATATATATGTAATGGGCAAGGCAGGGGCAGCAGCTCAGCCTCCCCAGGCTCTGGGATTGCTGTCAGCTGCAGCTCCCCCGGACCTGCCCTGCCCTGCCATTACAGGCTATATCTTTTTACTGGACTGACTGGCAACAGGACATAGAAAAACAGCCAAGATTTTGGGCATCCAAGCCCTTCTTCATATCTGAAATAGAAGCAGCAAGTTTAAGGTAACAGTTCAGAGTCTAAATAGATATGCATGTTAGGCAATTTTTGAAAGAAATGACTGTTCGTGTTGAAAAGAGATGAGAGAACAAAAGAAAGCAAGACAAAGTGGAAGTAGAGCAAGGGCAATAATCTTCTTGGGCAGAGGAGAGTTTGAAACAGAGGTCGTTTGAAACACCGACAGATTAGGGAGAAAGGGAAAGTCAAGAAATAATCAATTGTGAAACAAATCACTAGCAGCTTTCTGTATTTTGTACTCAAAAATACGACCCTCTGAGGAGGAGAGAAGTTTTTTTTCTTTTTTCTTCTAAAGCTGAGTGTTCAGAGGTATCTTGACTGCTTCTTTGACAAGTATGTATGTCTTGACAGCAGTCCTTCATTGACAGCAAATAAAAATTAAAGTACTGAAACTGCTGTGGAAGTGGTCTGAGGTTCCTTTGAATTGTGGCATGCAGAGGTCATTTATGATATGGTGATACTTTACAGTGTATGTCATTAGAAACTAAAAGTTGGAAGACACTGCCAGCACTTCTAATCAATGGAAATAAGATCTAGGCTTCAACTTTGTATTGACATAAATACCCATCATAACAGCTGAAAATTTAATGATAAATAAGTGCATAGAAAAATCTCACATAAGTAAATGGGGAAGGGGTTTGGTTGGTTAGAATGTTTTGTTTTTTTTTCTATTGTGAAGATTGCTAATCATGTATGAAAAAATATGAAAGCAGTGTAATATATTAGCAAAGGGCATCTTTGTGTAAAATGACATAATAATGATAATAATAAGGAACTTAAAAGGAAGGAATTATGCTATCTGAATAACAAGGACAGATTGGTGATCTGATCTAGAGAGCTGCTGATCAATAGGCTAATTATTTCAATAAAGATAGCATTAGCTGCTCAGATCTCATATCTGGTTTGGTAAACACACCTCTGTTTTGACAGACAAGCTGTAATATTTATCTTGGGGGCAGCAGCCGTTGTAGGATTTTTTTCTTTGTTTGGGGTCTGTTTTTGGATAGAAAGGTCATCTCAGAAATCCCAACTGAAGACAACAAGAATAAAAATGTAATGAGGGATGAGGCAGGAGGAAAAATCAATTCATTTAGGAAAAAGAAAAGCCTTTTTCTTTGGGATTTCCTTGAGTGGACAAAGATTACTAATTTAAGATAATGGCTAGGTGAAAAATATAAAACTATTTTTCCAGTAGTCTTATATATATTGGTATTACTTGTAGGAGGCATGCATATATGCATTCAGCTCATCTTACCAACCGAAGAAATTGAAAAGAGATATAAAAATATAACACAATTTTTGCTTATTTTGTTTATAAAGACAGTAACATTAATAAGTAAGAAAGACATTGTCATGAAATGGTGTCATGAAATTTGTCCTACAAATGAAAAAAATTAGTTGGATTCTCTTTTTGTTTTTCACTTTTAAGATAGTAGAGGGAATCTTCCATGAGGTTTTTTTGTCTGAAGTCTTGGTAACATTAGAGTAATGATTACAAGATTTAGCACAAAGGATATGCATTGAAGAATATTGTGGTCTAATTTTCAGCATGCATATGCAAATATATCTGTGAACAAGAAAATGTTAGCAGTCATGCTGTATATTACACATGTTGAAAATTTATGTGAATAGTTAAATAGAACATTCAAAGCAGGTCATGGGAAAATTATTTAGCAACCCGTGGCTGAATGTTGTATAAATAATTTTGCTATAATCTTTTATGCCCTCTCAGGTGTTTCAAGTGGATGCACAGTCTTTGTTTATATGCTCCTTTATGAGATGCATCATCCTGAGAAGAAAGATTTTCATTGCTTAGTCAAGTGCCATTGTCAGCAAAGGGCTAAAGGCAAATAGTGTAGTGATTTGTGGATTACTCAGGTTCTCTTTTAGTAAGTGTCAGTAACTGAACAGCTGTTTCCTATGCATACTAAAGTTCAGCCAAAAGGATTTGTCAAGAAAATCAGCCAACAGGATATTTCAGTAGCTGAATTCTCAAGGCAAGAAAAACTCAAGTGACCTGTGCTGGATGCTAAATGCTGATGAAAACACTGGAATAATCTAATCATTATTATACAAATTGGAGGGGAAAAAACCCTCCTAGTATTGTAATAGCCAAATTATGAATGAAAGTGAAATGGCTTCTTTTTTCTGTCAAGCTTTTTTTTATCATGGATTTAATGGCTTTCAAGAAAAAAGTGTAAATTTTTGATACAGAGTAAAAAATACTTTTAAGCTGTTGAAGAGCCAATAGTACCAATTCACAAAAATCTTTATTTACCTAGCAGTATATTGCATTGTTCATAGGTTTATTTCCAGTAAATAAGGCCCACTTTGTAAGACCAGAATTGATATCAATCTTAGGTGCAAAATATAAATCTGAGCAACATCAGTATGAAACTGGATTTACAATGCAATCCTTGTTTTTTTATTGTCTATGACTATTCCAAAATATGAAAGATACATCTCAATTAAGTATGCTTATCAACCAAGCAAATAGAGCATGATCAATTTAAAATATGTTAGAAGTTAAAGGTCTAATCCCAAATTACTTACAGGATCAAAACTCAAAGTGGACCACAGATAAAGGGAATTTAGCAATGAGAAAACCAACAGAGTCAATAGTTCAATAAAAGGGATGTGAAGGCGAAGGCACAGATTCATCCCAGTCTTCCAAAATGTGTGTTAAGTCTATGGAGTGGTAAAATAAAATTGCAAATTTTATTTGGTATATTCATACTAAAAGGCTTGGTTATGAATCCAAGAAAACCAACTTCAAGTGAAATAACTGTCAAGCTATGCTGCAAAGGAAAATAGAGATGAATTTTTTTAAAGAAGGTGCATGTAATTATTATTTATGTGACATCACAGAGATGCAGTAGTTACAACAGATGCCAGATTAAGCCTCCAGATCAAATAAGAAAACTAATTTGTAATCCAAGCTTTACTTCCTGTAATAAGAGTTGCAGGAAAAAAACATCTGTTTTACCAGAAGGTCAAGAGAGCAATAAACTAAGGTAGCTCTATTGTCTATGGGTAGTTTTGGGGTTTCTTTGCTGTTTGTTTTCTGGTTTGCTTTGTTTTTTTGGCAACATTTTGTCTTCAAATTCCTATTTGCTTTATTCTGAGGGAGGGCTTTTTAATGTTTTTATTCATATTTGCCAAGACACATTCATTTGAACACAACTCTCCTTTCCATGCCCTAAATTTTTATTTTTACTCCATTGTTTGGCTGACAGCTGCATCTATAATTATTCAAAATTAATGCACTCAAGGCATTAAACAGCACCTCCTGTGTAAAGCATTCCTGACAATAAATGATTATTTTCTTGTATACTTTAAATACTCAGAAATTCATCTGATTAAGCATATCTGCTTTGTTATTAGAGTCAAAAACAAACAAACAAGTAAATAAACAAAATTATATGGCCACTGATTAAGCCTTTGCATTTAAAAATTCAAACAAATAATTGTTTTTCTTTGACTTAAAGACAATTGTTGTGCTATTAAAAACATGCATTATAAAATGCTCTAGGCCAAAATAATATATTAAATCAATTATAATTTACAAAATTATAATTCAAAAGTAACATTTCAGAAATAACTCTGGAAAAGTTACAGCTCTCCAGTGATGAGAAAATGAAATGGAGGACTGATCAAAGCATCATTAAATATAAATAATAAAAAAAATCATGGTAGTAAAGGCTGATTTTTAGGATTTAATATTAGCATTGTATTATACTTCTATTTAAACACCTACAGAAACAGTTCCCACAGCAGTGACTTTAGACAGAATTTGATATTCTGAAATTGGATTAACTTTAGTATTTTTGAATTGTGTCTACTGACGCTAAACTCAGTCCTGTCATTAAACACATTATTACCTAATACCATGAGAAAACCCTAAGTATCTTGGTCCATGACTAGTTGATAAAAAGAACTCACAGGAGACTTGGGCACTTTAGGAATAACAGACAAAGCAAGATAACTTAGTGTCCTGGGGTGACTTTGTCATGTTGAATTGTACCCCCATTTGTCTGTTTAGCCCAGAAATAAGTTTTGTACCTTTAAGGTTGGATTTGAGAGTGAAATGGGGAGGGAGGAGAAGCGGTGGGATGTCTGAGGCGATTGTTTTCAAAACATAGAGATAGGAGTTCCATCGCTTCGTCTCCTGGACTGTGTCACAATGGTGGACAGTGGAGAGAGCCCTCCTTTGCTTTTAGTTAGTTTTTGACTAACTGAAGCAGAGACGTTCCCCAGAAAGTTTTTTTTTTCCTTTTTTTTCCCCCTGGAATTATTTGAACCTGCTCTGGCCTGGGGACCCGGGGGAGCACCAGGTGCTTGCACCTGTGGCCAACCAGGGCTTGGCCTGGGCAGCGGCATTTTCCAGCGCCGGAGGGACTGAGAACAGACTGAGCCGAGCTACCACCCACAGGAGAGAGACTTTCTGAATTTGTCATCTCTTCAGAGCGGCGAGAAGTTTTGTTGTTCGGTATCATTTATTTTTTTTTGTGCTGGGAAATTGTTTGCCTGTTGAATAAACAGGTTTTTTCCACTTCTCTCCGAGGAAATTTCTTCCCAAACCGGTTGGGAGGGGGCCACTTGAGTTTGCTTCCTGGGGGGACCCCTTTGGAAGTTTTCTCCCAAATTTGCCCTAAACCAGGACACTTAGGTCATCTCAAATGATGCTCTAGATGTAAATATTCTACAGCCAGGAAGTTGAATTGACCTCTAGAATTTAAACCATGTAAATTGTTTTCATATATTGAAAAAAATAGTGAATTCTCCTATAAAACCAGCTCTCTCAATTAAAATATTCAGCATTTCTGGACCATTTGGCTAGATTTTAATTTTTAGAAATGAAAAGTACTTTCAGAAAGTAATTTGCTTTCATTACTCTCACTATGACCTTCCTATGAACATCCTTTCATTTTTTTTTTTCTTTTGTGGATGTGCTTGAGTACTTGAGTTTAAATAAATGCACTACAAACTTGACTGGAATAAGGAGAATGAAGAGATCATAGTGAGGGATAAGGATATGAAGCTGTCTGTAAATATTTGCAGTGCATACATTTAGAAAACAATCTCAAAGTAGATCCTAGAGGCATAATTAAGAAAATGGTATAAAAATGAGCAGTGAAAAAAAAGTGAATATTAAGGTAAAGTCTTCAAGACAACTGGGTTCTATTACTCTGTTGAACAACAGAATAAATTCTCTAGAAGTGGAGGAATTTTGCAGCACTTGAGTCAGTTAAATTGAGACTGGACAAGATACTTGTGTGATAATTTGGTGAAGAAACTTACTAGATGACCTAATAAATCTTTCCCCTTTTCTAATATTTGTCTCCATTAAAGGATAATGATTATGAATTCCTATGTATCATTTTTATTATATTGCTCTAAATTAATGTCACTGTGTTATTGATGGCATACATATTTTCTTTATTCCGTTAAATAATACCTATTTAGCTTAAACATATTTTTTTCTAACAATGTCAGCAATTTTCTGTTGCATCTGCATATATGTTCTATTTGATTATGCAAGATGTAGAGACTCCTTGACCCAAAGAAGTTAAGAAGATAATAACAAAGGCACATGCATCAATCAAGACTGTATGGGAATTAAATATTCCGCTAGTCAATAAGACAAACACCATAAGGTACTTTAGGATTAAACAACTATTATTTTTATGCTCACCATTCTTCTTCATTATTATAATGTGAAAACAGAAAAAACTGTGCCAATTAACACATCTAGAACAATATTTTATAACTATATATATATATATTATTTTTTGCAAAACTGGTGCATGCATATCTGTGCCTAGTATCAGTTTGGAATATACAGGCAATTGTTTCTAGTCTCTTTTCAGTACTAATGAGATTACTTGTTTCTATCGCATCGGAATTTATTTTTAAGGCCTTTAAAAAAGTGCTGGGCAACACAATGACATGGAGCTAACAAGTAATTATTTTACACATGAAATAGCTGTGAAGTACATAGTACAACATATGGTACCTCACACTCATGGCTGTATGAGATTTACTTGCTTTTCTATCACAATGCCTTTTTATAGATAGAATTTTTTTAAAACAAAAGCAATAAAAGTGTGGGTTTATATCCTTTCTTTCCTTTCTTTTTTTTTTTTTTTTCCATTAAGCCTGACATTTCTGTATAGTTAGGATCTGGAAAATAATCTGAAATATCATAGCACATGATTTTGGTTAATAAGGTTGTTTATCTTAGCTATTTTTAAGGATCAGACTGCAAATTGGGTTTTACTGCAATTCATTGTTTTTAGCTTGAGTATTTCTGTAAGAGTATAGTAGGTCTCTTGAGATTAAGAATAGTATAGAGCTGGGAGTAAAGGACAGCCTGTATTTATATTAGTCTTTGTGAATGCTGCAGCTTAATGATCCTGCTCTTTACCAACAACTTGTATTAATGAAGTCAAGAGCAAGGTTCCCACTGCCTTCACAAGCAAGGGTATTTATTAGACCCTGAACATTTAGAGTGTAATACCTCTCAAAGCACAGAGTTTACTTCAGCTTCTGTGGTTTGTGGTAAGCAGTCATACGCTAACTACCTTTTGGCTTTCAAAACTTTACTGTGTAGTGAATAGACTATTACCCATCCTGCTCAGGTAGGACCACCTAGAGTCAGTTGCCCAGGACTGTGTCCATACAGGTTTTGAATGTTTCCACAGATGGAGTTTTCACAGTTTCTCTGGGCAACCTGTGCCAACATTCATTCATCCTCAAAGTTAAGAAAGTGTTTACTGATGTCCAGATGGAGCCTCTGTGCCCATTGCCTCTGATCATATCACATGTCATGACTACTGAAAAGAGCCTGGACACATCTTCTCTGCATCCTTCCTTCAGGTATTTATACACATTCATAAGATACTCCAAGTGTCCACTTCTCTAGGCTGAACAGTCCAAGTTCTCTCAGACTTTCCTCATATTTGAGGTGCTTCAGTCCCTTAATCATCCTTGTCATCCTTCATTGGACTCTTTCCAGTATGTGCATGTTTCTTTTGTGCTGAGGAGCCCAGAAGAGGACACAATACTCCAGGTGTGGCCTCACCAGTGCTGAGTAAAAAAACAGAAGGAACATACAACTTCCAACAGCAGGCTTTAGAACAGCTGTTCTAAAGTAGACAAGGGTACCATTAGCCTTCCTTCTCGCAAGGGCATAGTGCTGGCTTGAGTGGAACTTTGTGCCCACCAGGATCACCACATTGCTTTCTGTCAATTGCTTTCCAGCTGGATGACCCCTAGCATATAATGGCACATGACATTGTTCTTATGTGCACGACTTTGCATTTCTTCTTGTTAAACTTTATGAAATTCCTTTTGGAACACACATTATCTCTGGTTATTCTCATTTCTCCTTTCTCATGTCTTCTCTTTCTCTATTGTTACAAGTCATAGGCAAAAGATAAAAACAAGCAAACAGTAGTGGAAAATTATAATTTAAGTCATTATCAGAAGGAACCTAGATAATGAGCAGTGTTAAGTGGATGCTGATGCTAAAGACAAAATATGATGCTATTAAAAACCCTTAAAGAGGTCTGAAAATGGAAAGAACCAGTGAAAGTTGAACCTAAATTCTGTGGAAGAGGTGAAGGAAGTTAATAACTGTGTACTGTTCTGTTGGAGAATAAGACAGTGTGCTCTGAATGTTCAGTAAATGACAGCTTGCTCTACCTTCCTTTATCAGTAGTAGTAGTTGTTTTTCTTCCACTAGGACAATATATGCAGAAGTGGAAGAATATCTCAGCAAATATGGCCTTTTCTCAACATCACTATTGTTGCTTTGGAAAATAACAAAGAAAAAATGTAGGAAACAGGATTATACTGGGTTAAATTCTAATATACGGATATGAACATCTGTATTAAAAAAGCCAACATATACAAATACATTCACCACGTTTAAGGCACATGATTATAGATTGAATCTTTTTTTTTTATTTCAGTCTTTGTGGCCTATCTCATAATTCAAGTTATTAGTTTCAAATACAATGATTAGTGTCTTAAATCTTAATATTCTCCAAAGAATTAAGTACATAAGGTATGTTGCTAAAACTTGAACCAGTGCTTTTAAATCTCTGAGATTATTTTGATAGAAATATGTTTTAGATGGCTTTTCACGTTCTCTGCTGCAGGTACAGTTATATTTTAGTTCATATCAAGTCTTTTAGGAATTATTTTGTTGAAATGTTAATAAAATAAAGAAGACACACAAGATGGATTGTAAATTGGACTAAGTAAAAAACTTTAAATGGCTTCTTTCTGATTTTTTTCATAATTTCCTTTTATTTTAAATCACTTTTTATAAAATTAGGCATTTTGAGTGACAATTCTTTTTATAGTACCAGAATATCTTGTAGTTCATAGACAAGCTCCTGAATAGGAAGAAATATGGAATTTCAGGAACTGTTCAGTTAATCCACTTTTAAAATTACCTAGACAAGCCAGCACTTCCTCAGAAAATAACTCAGAGTACAGGAGACAGTTGTGCTAAAATATATAAGATTTATTTAGAGTAGCACCATCATAAAGGCCTGTTTCCAAAAAGAAAACAGCTGAGACAAACAAGCTACTATTATTTATAGGCTAAACCATAATTTTTCATTATACAAGCAGTATCTTTCAATTTATCAGAATATTAGTCTCACATTTAATATTTTAATAGTTCCATATATTTACCAGAATTATTTATGTACACAGGCTACATTTATCAAACATGCAAGGAGTTGTAAAATTGGTCTGCAATTCAGCTTGGTCAGCTCTTTNGAAGGAAGGAAGGAAGGAACCCATCCTGCTCTACATGCAAATAAAGAACGTAACTCTTTCTCTGCTGCAAATAAAGAAATTAACTCTTTCTCCTCAGCAGTAATTTTTGCTTTCACTTTCCAATTCTCAATATACCAGAAAATATAAGTTCTTCTTTTATACTCTTAATTATCAAAAGGTAATTAAAACCAGAGCAAAATAAGAGGGCAAAACAAAAAAATATAATAGATAAATAAAAATGCGATAGTAGAGCTATTTATTATGTTTACATATATGGCATGAAAGGAGGAAAGTAATAATAGGTAAGAGATGTATGAGTACTGTATGAGCTCATAAAAAGTGTGAAACTTAAAATACCAAGTGCTTGAGGAATAATTCACCTATTACAGCACATCTCAGCAAACATGAATGAGTAACACAGGAATGCAGTAAAGTGAACTCATGTTCTCTAAAATCTTTCACTTGAAATTTCAGAGTTATTTCTAAAACATAGTCCCAAACTAAAATGAAAAATTGGGAAATTTTGCATCATATTAAAAAAAAAAAGTGATATGAAAATATATTACAATGCAACTCACTTTCAAGAATGTAGAATTTCTTTTGCGGATTTTCTTTTTTCCCGTGATAGGGAGACAATGGGACAAATGCAGTAGACTTCACAGGGATTTTTGCACAAGTGAAATAACTTAGAATATCTATCACTCAAGGATATTATTCAAGGATAATTCTTACTATTGCCTGCACTTGAATTACATGTCATGATGAAAACTGCTCTGACTAAATGTCTGAAAGGCAGCTGAGAAGGATTTTGAGAGATGAAGTTTTGAAATGAAGTATGACAATTCAATCTGTGATATGTAATTCAGATTTTGCTGGAATTTAAGCTGGAATGTTACAGCTCAAATCTATATTCAAAATAATGCAAATTGATGTGACTGAAGCATTATAATTTCCTGGAGAATTTTCAGCATCTCTTCTTGCATAGAACACAGCACATTCTACTTTAGCTGTTATTAAGGTTTTTTTAAACTACTCTCTTTTTCACAAAAAATGTAAATACCAGTTTGAAGGAATTTTAAAGGTGTTGCTTTGTTTTTCTTCACTTGTGTGACACAAGGTTATAAGCAACACAAAAACAGATATTATAAAAAATAGAATTCATAATGCATTTATGTAATAATGAAGAAGTTATGAAACTTTTTTGAAACATGGAACCACAAGAAGAAACAACATACAAGACAAGATGAAATTTAGATTTTCCTGGATTTTTTAGACTGTTTTTCTTGAGAAAAGGTATCAAAGTATTTGTTAGAACACAACTGATAGGAAATTAATATTGTAAGAAAAAATATTTTATATAAGTTCAGAATTATTTAATTTAATACCTATTTTAATATGTTTGTGACCTTATGTACTAAGTATGTCCTTGATTTGCTTGGTTTTAAAATGTCTTGTATTTAATTCATTTTCTCTTCTTTCAGGGGCCTTCTCACTGACATTTCAGATTCCCTAACCAGCAGTCGTTGATTGGAGTCAAGTTTACTTATCATTGTGGACTCAGCTTTTAATAGTCCCCCGGAGAATGCATCCTCAAACCTTTTTCTTTATAAAGCTATAGTTCCAAAATGAGTGCATTTAGTGTTTTAGGGGGAGAAGACAATGCACTATGCATATATTTGTGACTATATATATGTTTGTGATGTGTTGACCTTCACAGCTTCCAGCTGCCCACCCAGTCAGTCTCTCACTCCTGCCTCTCAATAGGACAAGGGAAGAAAATGCATAGAGATAGAGACAAAGACAAGGAGATCACTTGACAATTACTATCATAGGCAGTACAGACTCAACTTGGCGAAAGTTAATTTAATCTATTACCAATTAAAATAGATTTGGATACTGAGAAACAAAGCCAAAACCTAAATCACCATCGTCCTACTCCTCTATTTTTCCAAGCTCAACTTTATTCCTTCATTTCCACTTGTTACTACCACCTGACCCTTAGGGATGCAAGCAGAATGACAAATCAGACCATAGCAGCTCCTCTCTGCTTCCTTTTTCTCTTGCTTTTCCCCTCTTCTAGTGTAGATCTTCCTCATGGACTTAAGCCCTTCAGGAATAAACTGCTCCTGGGTGGGGTCCCGGGCCGTTCCTTTGGGGCATTTCCACTTGCACTGGCATGGTCCTTTCCACAGGCTGCATTGCAGACATCTGCTCCAGTGTGGTTCTCTCCACAGGCTGCAGGGAAATAGCTGCTCCACCATGGCTTCCTGCAGGCGCTCTGGGGGAATCCTGGCTCTTGCATCTGCATCACTTCCTCCTTCTTCTCTCTTAGCTTGGTTCCTGCCACTGTTGCTGTTAGTTAGGGAATTAACCTTGGGACGGCCGTAATAAAACACACAGCAACAATGGTCTCTTGTCAAGACAGGACAAGAGACAGAGGCAAGTTTATTGTAACACTACCTTGCTTAAATACAGTTAAACACTACTCCAGGGATAGAATACAGCTGATTGGTTAGAGCATATGGTATCTCTTGCACGGATGTTTTCATTATAAACAACAGAGTTCTCAAAATACACACTCCGTAAATGGTAGCAGGAGCCTTTGTTTCTGGGAAAACCCCGGCTCCTAGGCCAGCTCCTGGGAAAGCCCGTGTTCACACAAAACTTTCCCAGGAGCTAGCTGAGGCCTTCTACACTCCCACCACTTTTTGACCACTTCTCAGTGCCTGTGCATCACTTTGCCCTTTCTCCAGTGTTGGCCCCAAGATGCCATCATCTCAGCTGACATGCCTTCATCCCCTCCCAACTTCTTTTCAGCCACTTGCTAGTAGAGCAGAGTGAGAAGGAAAGAAGACCTTGACTAAGGTCTTGGAAGCACTGTTCAGCCCCAAATAAAATATCCTTGCTTACCAACGCCCTTTTCAGGACAAATCCAAAACATAGCACCATACAGGCTACTATGAAGACAATTAACTATATGTCCCAATCAAACCAGTACATTTGGCTTACCATGTGTGGAGGTACATTTCCACTTCATACCACCTGCATTTTCCCATCCTTACAGTTGGTGTCATTGGACACCCTGGCAGGACAGGCAGTCTGACAGTTAAATCAATGCCTTATCATCTCTTCAGCTTCTGACAATATTCAATTTGCACCTAAAAGTAGTATTTTAAAAGGGTTGTGATTTTGAGTCAGTGTCGAGAGGAGTTGAGACTACAGCCCATGGAAGATTGCATTCCCTTTCCTCATTGCCAAAAGCTCTACTAGGCCCAGTATCATCAAATACACAGAGTTTAAAATTCAAAAGGTTTATCGGCAAATATGGGCTCCAAAGACACAGCATGTAAGGCAGCCTGTCTGGCTTGTACAAAAGTTGATTTTTCCTTTTCCCACAATTTTAGTCAGGGTTTTTCCCCATGTATATGGTACAACAACCATAAGATCTGTGTGACGTGGGAAGAAATCATGTCTCTCAATCCAGAATTCCAACAAAGGTTTCTTTGTTTTCCTTTTTTGTATTCAGATATAAGTAGGATAGTTTGTTTAGCCACTTCAGGCAATGTGTCAGGCTTTCTGACATAATTTTTGTAGGGGGCTCTTGTATTATCTTTTGAGCTAATATCTAATAATATTTTGAGATTGATCACCCATCTATGTTTTTCACTATGTCTAAAATATAGTCCATGAGTTTCTCTCTGAGACCAGTAATGATACTATGATCCATGTAATGGAAAAACTTACAATCTGGAGAGATGTTATTTTTCTCCAGATGTTGTGCCACTAGCCTTTGGCAGATAGGTAGGCCTATGCAAAAGCCCCTGAGTCAAGACAATAAAAGTATATTGTAGTCCTTCCCAAGAAAAGTGAAATTGTTCCTGGGATTCTGCAGTACTGGATATGCTAAAGAAAGCAAGAGCCCTATCAGTCACAGCATGCCATGTTTCAGCTACTCTCTCAATACATTTGAACATTGTTAATACAATTTGGGACAAGTGCAGCCAGGGGAGAAGGTGCTTTATTTATTAGCTGGTAATCTACCATCATGCATCAGCAAACACCTGGCTTTTTATGGGCCAAATAGGAATGTTAAGGGGAGAGTGGTGTGGCAGATAATACCCATCTCCAACAATACTTTAACTGAGTGATTCTAGCATGTCTCCCTGGGTAACTGATACTGTTTCAAGGCTGTTGGGTTTGGAGGTGGCAGTAAAACTGCTGGTGCACTAAAGTACTTAACCCACCAAAATAGCCTGAATTTCTAAGGAATATTTTCCACCTAAGGTAAAGAAAGTTTTACACATCAAAATTTTATCCTCCATGATTTAACTGGGAATTGAGACATGCTTACTCAGGCAACAAAAGTTTTCTCAGATGTAAGATTAGGTATATTTCATGGGATGGCTCTTCAGAACCACCAGATGCATGTTCGTATAATGTGACTGTGTGGGCAATGAAAAGGATTTCTGTGAATCTCAGTTCTTCAGCATGGTAGGAAAGAGAGATGTTGCCAGGGTTTTTTTACCATTTTAGTAGATAATTAATGGGATTTGTGCTTGATGATTGTCCTGTCCCACTCCATCCCCCAGCACATCATGATGTTTTGCCACACCCAAGCAATTCTGATGTTGGTCTAGATATTGTTTTTAAAGGACAATGGAGATTAAATCCTGAGTGAATTTGACTTGGAGGATTCTTTCTCCTCCTCCCCTGACTAGAAAAGGAAGCCAAGGGTGTTACTATAGTACACATCTTTTGATGGTTTCTTTTTCTTTTCCCTGGACAGTCTCCAGTTATACAAAATGATGCCCTTCATATAAGGAGGATGTCTGTAAATAAATTGAACCGCATGAAAGAGGTGAATAATTCTGTATCTGGTCTCACAAAGCTGTGGGAAAAAATTCCATGCTTCACAGCCAATTCCCAAAAGTATGCCCAGCCTCCTCCACGTGCTTCCACAGAACTGATTTAACATCCCAATCAAAAAGGGATTGTTACTGTGCTAGGATAGTTTTATTATAGAATACTGAGTGGGAAAAGATCCTTATGATCATCAAATCAAGCCATTAATCTAACACTGCCAAGTTGACTCCTAAACCATGTCCATGCGCCATATCCACACATATTTTCAATACTTTCAGAAATGGTGCTCCACCACTTCCCTGGGCAGCTAGAGTCAATGCCTAACCACCCCTTCAGTGAAGACAGTTTTCCTAATATCCAATCAAAACCTTCCCTGGTGCAACTTGAGGCCCTTTCCTCTTGTTCTATTTCTTGTTACTTAGGAGATGAGACCTACCTCCACCTCACTACTACCTCTTTAGTTGTTGAGAGTGATAGGGTCCCCCCTGAACCTCCTTTTATCTAGGCTAAGCAACTGTCTGGCACTAGGTGAAAAAATGTCAGTTTTCCATTATGGTTCAAAACATAGTTTTAGGAGGCAGTAGGATGGTGTTTCAGCAAGTTCTGTGTTCACTCTGAATGGACACACTAAACTTCAGATTGCAGCCTTAATAAAAAGTATCTTTCATGTTTTTAATGCTTTGTATATTGTTAAGTAGTCTGCTGCAAAAAGTGTAAATTATGGTTGAGGTTTTTCCATTTGTTTTATCTGCCTCATCAAAAAGATGAAATTAGAATATTAACTGAGGCATTATCAGCTCTTAGTGCCTATTCGTGATGACTATGTTGATTGTAGAGAAAAAATATCTTTCTGAAACAGAGAATTCACTAAAGAAAGGGGAATTATATTTTAAATTGTTGTAAAAACTTTAGATGTATATTCCTAGCCAAAAGTATTACTGTAAAAGTTTATGGACCAGAACAGCTGGCAACAATAGAGACCCCTTTTGTCAGAAATACTTAGTATGGATCTCTTTACTAGGCAAGTCCCCTTGCAGAAAATTCATTTTTTTTATTTTGTGCTAGTCCACTAATCCCCATTGATTTGTTACCACCCTTTCAACTGCAGTTATAAATGACTGCTTTTTAAACAGTCTTCTCTTTATAAGGTGATAATTTTACTTTATAAAAATAGTATAAGCCATTAATTTAATTGAAAAATAGAGATTTAGCAATGCAAAGAAGTCTTGGCTTTTTTGCTTTTGAAATTCAATTATTAGATACAGATACGTCTAAGACCCTGCTCATAAAAGTCTTTCAATGAATTTCAAGAGTCAAAAGAAGATCCTTTGAAAAGATTCATTCACCTTCCCATAAAGCAGCAGACTTTTCGAACTAAACTTCCAAATGTCTTGTCAACTGACTTGAAAGGGCAGCTTCTTCAGTAAGTCAGTGTTTTGCCCTGCAACTTCTTTAGATTCTGAGCCTGCCAACCAGGGCACAAGAAGAAATCAAATATGGCTTTTAATTCAACTCCTAGGGGAAAAAAAAAAAAGAAAAAAGTAATGAAACTTTCAATTATTTTAAGTACTTTGCACGTTAAATTAATTTCATGGAAGTTATTGAAGAACCATCAGGAACCATTTTTACTTACTACTAAGCTATGGTAGGGCTGAGATCAAATAAAGTACATATAACGTTAAAGGCTTTAATCTATTTTTTTCCAAAAGATAATGTAAAAGAAACCAAGTTACAAATATGTATGGGATTAAAAAAACCCAAGAAATCTGGAACTCAGGAAAAGAAAACCACAGAAAGGCAATTATTTTCCCCGCTTTGCAGAAAATACATTGTCATTCAAGTAGAAGACAGAGGAAATAACTATAGTTGCATTCACAGAAAAATAAAACACAGTGTAGACACATTAAGTGGAAAGTACCAATACCAGCTGAGGAATTGGATTCTGTATCACTGGTTAACATGGGAAACTCAAAGAATATTTAATTATTTCACAAAGCTGCACAAGAAGAGGAGGAAACATAGTGTACCAAAAGCTATACCAGAAATGACCTTAATATTTCCGAACATACCTATGACCAACAAAGGCAAGCTTTAAAAGTTTTTATTTATCTATTATTAATTTTAAATTTTGTTCTGCTTTGAAAACAACATTAGATTAAATTAATTTGTTTGTGGATGGACTAAGCTAATCATAATTTTCTAATGCTGATATAAACTTTTTCTCTGAAATTTGATTTTAAAAATAATAATTTTGAAAGCATTATACACAGTTGTGTCAAACTATTGTTTGACTATCATGAGAGCAAAATAGTGTTTACTAAATGAATACCAGAGCTGTCTTTTCCCCTGGGATATCTTTCAAGGTGCTGTCCATTGCCTCTAGTCCACTTAGACTGAAAAAGAAAAAATCTCTGAATATAATATTAATATTGTATATTTTTGCTTCTGTAAAATTTTATTCTTAATGAAAGCTATCATATATATTGCCTATTCATAAATATTAATCTTTAAATTAATGTCTTTTAAAAATGTATAACAGGAACTTGGACATCTATAATGTAATCAGAAGGAATTCTCTTGGTAGACATGTTCTCTTCAATCTTTCTTCTGAAATAAACTCAACATATTGAACACAGAACAACAATTTGCAATCTGGAACGGCCAAAATTGTAGCTGACCTCTGGGGACTTGTGATACAATACGAACTGTCTCCTGACTGGCAAACTCCATTTAATTTCTCTCCTCTTCCCTAGGAATAAATGTTCCAATACTTCTAACTTGTGACCTTAGGGAGTAACTTACCGGAAAGTCAAAGTTAAAGGAGGCAGTAATTTAGGAGAGCTTAGTTACTTCAGCAGATTTGTAGCCCAATGTGATGGGCAAAGAAATGAATTCAGGTGTAATTAGGAAGATGAGATAGAAAATCCACTAGCAGAAGAAAACTGAAAATCACACATACAAAAAGATAGATATAGCAATTTAAAAGTTATTGGAAATCATATTCTCTATCAGCTATTTTGAGCTGGTGCACATTTCTCAATTTCCCTTAGCAAAAATGTTCTTTCTTGTATAAATAATAAATGTTCATTGGAGCACAAACTTTAAATTATTTCATTAAACTCATGTTCAGCATCTCTTTCTCCAATTCACGTTTAACTATCTCCTTAATTTTGGTGATTGATTTGGCACATATGTCTAAAATTGGAAAAAACCCAAAGTATCCATGCCTTTCACTGTTATTAAATGTGATTGGAAGCTGTAATAAACAAAATAATCTGTTCCTTATAGATAAACTCAAATGACTGTTAATTAATATTAGAAAACCAATCCCAACCAAAAAAAAAACAAAAAACAAGCCCCTACACCAGAGCCACAAAACTAGGAGTCATTTTATTTCTGTGCTTTTTAAACACCTAAGAAAAAAAACATTCAAGGATTAGACTATATTAAAATGTACTCAAATAACAAAGACTGCTCCTAAAAGAATACTAGATTTGATTTTTTTTTTTTTTTTTTTTTTTTTTTTTTTTTTTTTTTTTTTTTTTTTTTTTTTTGTGTTAGTTTTCAGTAACTCCTTATTTTCCTTACTCTCTTCAAATTTTGATGGTAAATTTCCTGCATTTCTATCATGGATAGTGAAGGATTCACATTACAAAAATAATTACACATTTCAAGAGAGAATGAAATTAAGTAATCCACCAACTATTAAGGACAACTTCACAAGAAATGACAGGTGACCTGATATGCCAGGTGCTCTATTCTTGGTAGCAGATGATTGCAAGAACCATGAAGCTAGTTGGCATCCTTATTACCTTGGGTTAATGCCTTACTTGGAGAACAGAAGACACCTCTATCTTGTTAAGTACTGCTACATATTTACTATGGTTTCTTTAAATATCACGTGCTCCATTGAAAAACTGAAAGTCAAAAGTTTGCTTCTACAAGTCTGTATTCTCGATGGTGTTAGCCAATTCAGGGTGTGGTTCAGATGACATCGGTATTCCTGATGTCCATCCCAAGTGAGAAAAAGGCACTATGAGTACTCTAAAGACTGCATCACAACTACAGCAGGGAAATCTTGCTCCTGTGCACATACCTCAACATGAGCTGGGGGAGGGCACTCAGATTTTCTCAGGTCATTGATGAGAACTGGTCCAAATCACAGTATGTTGTGTCTCTGTTTCACTGAAAAGGACAAGACTCCCTGCCTTGATTCTTCTCTGCTTCTACAAGGCAGTAGGCTGTTTTACTGGTTATTCTGATATCAATGCACATTTCTGCCAGTTTGTTTTATTTCATTGCATTTATACAACCACTCTTCTTGCCTGGATGTTGCTTGGGCCAGCCTATTGAATGTCCCTTATTTGACCATTGATGATTTAATCAATCATTATCTCTTTCATCTGCCATTGCTGGTCACTTCACATTATTTTTGGGTACTATGCAGGCAAAATTGTCTAATTCTTCATGGTACTTTCAAGTTGCTGAAGTCACTAACCTTTAGAGAGATGTTTACATGCATTCACAAGCTCGTTTGAGGCCAGTTTTAGTAAGTCCATTCAAGAATAGAGAGTCTATCAGTGGGAAATTCACTCTTTAAGTTAAAAGGGCTTAGGCCTCCTCATGACTTGTAGAGGAAATTTCAAAGACAATTTAAAAAAAATTAGGCTTCCAACTTAAGGATCACTGAGTTACGCAAAGGTAAATGGGATGAATCTATGTCCTTATGAATAAAGACAGAAAAATCTTGAGATTCTGGACCTTAGGCTAAGTTAAACAAATCAATGCACAAAAGAAAAATGTGTTGTCAAGTTATTCTTCAGAGAATTTCAGGCTCCTGTTCGATCTATATTTTTTTAATAGTCAGCTGATTTGGAGAATCTCATCTTTTTGTCTGTAACCATGTTAATCAATCTGAGAAACCTTGTAGGTTCCTAGGGTATGTTATACATAACAGCCATGTCCCAGTTCCCTAACAGAGCAAGACTCAGGAACCTAAGAGTTCCTTTGTCTTAGTCACTGACTTCTGCTGAAAGCAAACCCAGACTGTCTGATTGAAAGAGCACCATACTACATTTTCTCTTTTTTAAATTTTGAATATCAATACCTGTCTCTTCCACCTTATTTTTTCTCTTAGAAAGTTACCAATAGAAGTTTCAGTGGGTTTTATATTTCTTAGAAGTGAATGTATGTTTTCTATCTCTAAATGCATATAGAATGTTCTCATTATTTTCTTTTTTCATTTTCCTATTACTTCTGCAGTCTGAAAAGGATAAAAACTTAATTTCACTCCCTTCTTTGCTGAACATTGCTACATTTAAATTCTATTGTGGATGTAGTCTGCAAACATTTAATACACCAACAGGTGAATGAAACATACAAACCAGATTATTTTAAGATGTAAATCATACTGGTACACAGCTATATACTGGAAAAAACATTAAAATTATATTTCAGTACGAGCTGAAAATAAATCGTACATACATTTTTCTGCATTAGTGGAAAATATTATAATCAGGAACAGTAGTAGATACCTGAGAGAAAAAAAAGCAAACAAAACAGTTTCCCATTTTTTTCTAGTAGGTTGTTCAATTGAAAGAATAACCTTACAATGTTACACAAGAGGGTTTTTTTTCTTCACCAGTAACTTAGAACTAATACTTAGAAACTACTAAATATTACATCTTACACATTATTATTACTTTATTAAAAACACACATAAATTAGTTAAAATGGGGTCTGAGATGAAAAATAGAATCTGTGTTCCTTAAATTTTTTATAATCTCTTGCTAGCCACTGTTTGTTAATCAATATGTTGTTGCCAAGAAAGTGAAAAGCAAACAAAAAATAGCCATAATTTATGTATAGATCTATTGTATTTATGCCCAATTGCTGTTGGGCTGCATCGTTTATGTTCTCTATGCTGGCAAGTTTTCCTAAAAAACTTGTTTTGGAGCTGTGTTCATAGCATATAATTGCATCATTGATGAGACTGGCAGAGAATAAGGGAACATTGTGTTGGCTTATGCCCTAAAGAGTGAGGAGAATTTTTTTTTTTTAAATAAGGATAGGAGAAACAGAAATCGTTACTCAAGAGGAAAAAATCAGATGCCCTCTGAATGAGAAGCTAGTCTCCAGGTTCAAAAACTTTATTGTAAAAAAAGGAATAGAAGAAAATGAATACTCTTGGGAAGAAAAACAAAACACTCAAAAAAACCTGAAACAAAACAAATATTCAAAACCACCCACAAAACCAAACAAACCTACAAAAGAAACAAAACAACAGTTAATAATTAAACAGCAAAATCCCATTTCTTATATTGCAAACAATTTAACATTTTTTTCCCCTACAACTTTTAATTTCTCCTTCTATCCTTCTTCCCTTTGTTTATCATTTCCATCCACAATAATAGAGCTATAAATCCTCACAGAGACTTATTTAAAAAGCTCACACTCTGTCTCTTGATATCTCCCTTGGATCACACCTGCTTTACCTCCATTCCTTTTAGACCCCTATTTTCATCACATCCCATCTTTCTACTGTTAATCTTTTTTTGACCTCAAATACTGTTTTCACATTTGCTTTGGCTTCCCCAAACTTAAATAAATAGTCTTAATCATCTAACTTCACCACTACTTAATTTCTCCTTGGTCTCATATTTTCTCTGCTTTAATATTGCACTAATTGACTTTAGCAAATATAACTCCTTAGGGTAAATTTAATTGTGAGTTTTTACCTTTCATTGGTTTTGACCTATCTTTTTAAGATTATTGATACTCTCTCCTCTTCAGGAAGATACTAATACTTTCAATTTTCCTTTTACCTGTTCAGATATGTAAAATAGCTTCTTTCTGAAAGTATATTTTTGTAGCCCTCCAAAAAACTGCTAAAAACACAGGCTGCTTCAATACATCACAAAATATACTGGATTCTTTTTCATTTTCCTGGTGCCTTATTAAGTAGGATGTAATTTAGCACATTTTTGCTGGTGATCACCTATAAAATCCTATATGATTATTAAAAAAAAACTTTTCTAGAAAGGAATTTTTCTCTATTTCTCATTTTTAACACAATTGCAACACAATTGTGGAAATATTTTTAGGTAAGAAATATCAAGTCATACTAAACTTCGGTAATAGTACATGTGCAACCTATTAATTTTTGAATTAAATATGGATTATATTGCTACAAACTGTAAACCAATAAAACCTATATAGTGAGATTCGTAGATATTGTTATCATCTGCTCTGATATTTGGAAGAAAAGGCAACAAAGAAACAAGAAAGGGAATAGTGTGTTTATTCTTTATTTGAAAGTCATTCTCAGTGGCAGAGAATAACACTCTCTGAACTGTTACTCCAGAGTCAATTGTTTATCCGTTGACAGTGATTAATGGAAGTATATTTGTATTATACATTATTATATAATATATAATATTCTAATATTATATATATTAGAATATATGTTTTTTATATATGTTATATATATATTTTATATATATATATGTTTATCTATAGTATAATGTATACACACACACACACACCACCTGCCCTCCCTTGTTTCCACCTCCTGAAAGCTACTGAAGCTACTTTTTTCACTCCGAGTTGGCTCGGTAGGTCCTTATGCATCCATGGTGACCTCCTGGAATTTTTACCAATTTCCTCCTTGATGGAGGGCAAGGACCTCCATATGTGTCTGCCTACATTTAGTGTACAGGAAGGGCTGGTTTCAGTGAAAAATAAATTCTGTGTAAATGTGAACTCATGTGATATTCATTTGAGTGCAAAAGGAGTGTGACAATACTTTGGCTGTGATCATATGCAGGAACAATATGTGCAACCCAGAGTGGACACAATGTCACACACCAATGTGCACCCATGTCCAGACGCTGGCACTAATTTCTTCAGCAATATTAACACAGTGTGCATGTACACTGCTAGCAATACAGTGCCCCACAGCAGACTGAACCACAGCCCTTTCCCTATTGCCACAGCTGTTCTAAAGGAAATTTATTCATTGTCTTTCATCTAGAGTAACTAGTACCCTTAGAGCTCTGACAGCTGAGCCTTCTCAGACTTAATGTTTTTGAGCAACAGGGTATTTTATGCATGAGCAGCTGGTGATAAAATACACATCTATAATCTGTGATGCTACCTATAATAGCTAATCCATGATAGCTCACCTTAGTACATTAATTGCTTTGATAAACACTCTCTGAATGTACATGGCAGACATAGCTTTGCAGAAGATAACAAAACAATAGCTCTTGCTGCTTGTCTCTGAAGGTAAAGCATTTGTAGAGATACCAGAATTCATATCCAGGTAACCAAATTGAATAGTCTCATGAGTTTTAAAGACAATATACCTTCTAGTTGATTGTCACAAATATCACAAATGTTGTGGATTCTATTTTCCTCATTCTCTATTTAAAAAAAAACAAGAATGTGCAGCAGTGAAGCATGCCTTTTTAATAGAGGGAAACAATAATTTATCACAGGTAGTGGTTCACAAGTAAAGTTTAACCCTGAGTAGCAAAGAAAAAACCTTCAGAATTTTTTTCTATAACTGGATCTTGGGACCCGTTTGGTTTTTGGCTTTTTTCAGTGCAGCTAATACAACTTGTTCTTAAGTGTTGTACTACTGGGACAAAGCTCATCTTCTCATATAAAATTTACTAGTATTATGGGCCAGTGGTTATGACTCATTAAGGATCTGAGGGTTTGATACAATGGAAAAAGAATTGAAAAAACTGCACTACAGAAATGGAAATGTAAAAATCATGTTATATGGAAAACAAGATTAATCAACTGAACAAGATAAAAAGAATCCCACTCTTTTCATCCTCCCTACAATCACCAAAATATGAATTCAAAATGTATTTGACAAATGTAAAATATTTTGGCAAATACTCATATAACAGCATGACTAAATTAACAAATATTGTTATCCCATTGTTCCTATGTTTCCAAAAAGCAGGAAACTCTCCGTTTTCTCCTGCTCCTGACTGTCAAATTGGTAACCATGAATGAAGAAAAAAGATGGACTCTGAACTGAGGTGTGGTCTCTTAAATCTACTTTTTCTCAAATTTTTGTCCTTTTCTTTTTACCTGTAAGAGAGGGGGGAAAGAAGTTCCATCAGTCTGTTGAGATCTACTAGTTCCAGAGAGAAGCATATGTTTACAAATACTACACTTGTAATATATATCTGCAGCCAAGAAAAAATCTCATGATAGCTATCATGCTGTAATTATTAATTAAATTGATAATATACTGGTAAGGCAAAGGTTTTAAATTTAAATATATTAAAAAAAGGGGAAATAACTCACAAGCAAAAGCTCTATTAACAAAATAATTCATATGTCAAAATTCAAACTGCTATCAATTGCCTTTCTGCATTCTTCAGCTGGAGTATTTTCACCCCTCGATGATCTTGCTTTTTGCTAACACAAATTTGATTGTGAATACAAATAGGTTTGTACATGATTGCAGGAATTCCTGTACTTCCTGGTTATTTGTGATTGCTAGTTGCATAGTGGGTGGATGATATTTGTACTATTTTAATTTTATTTTTCTCCGTAAGAGCCAGTTATCCTAGAAGCTTCTCATATCTCTCAGGAATATTTTGATTAGATAAATAAAAGAGAAGCTCATGACCCTTTGTGATAAAGATATACTTTATTATGGCTGAAGAACTCTGTGATTTTGGCTGCATATGCACAAGCAGCAGAATGAATGAATGAATGACTGAACAGTTCGATATTGACCTCACATGGCATTGGAATTGGAATTATTTGGAGAAGCTTTAGACACAGAAAAAGTTATTGTAAGGAACATCGAGGCAATAGACCAGTTGAGTTGTGAGAAAGAACAATGAATACTGAGAGCTGTGGTTTGTGCTAGAATGACAATGTTTTTGGACACTTTTAATAAAAGGAAAAAAATTCCATGGTATCTTAAATTTGTACTTATATGCACTATTGTTGCAAAGCAAAACCAATTATTTAATAAAATGGGCAGGTTTTTCCTTATTTTTCCTGTAAAAGCAAAGTGGCATATGGCATAGTTTATTTCAGAGCGATGAACAGCACGGATGAGCTTGTCAAAATAAATTCTTAGAACCCAGTCTATGAATATTGCTATCACATCACATATTTTTAATGGATGCTTGATACATTTCACAGAATTCTGGCCTTGGTATTTAGTTACCAATGTGTTAGACTGATAATAAAGTCATAAAAGATTAAGTTCTCAGGTTACTTTACTGGTAAGCTTCATTTTATTGTCATTCATTGACATGGAAGAACATTAAAAAGGGAGATATATTTTTGTTCTTCATTCAGATACAAGACATCAGACACAAATTGAACTGCTTGTAGTGCAGTTTTGCACTCTGAGGTGTCTTACTCCACTGACTGCTCATCAAAATAATCAATTTGCTGTAATAATGAGCAATCATTACGTACATAAAGTCATACTTCTCTGCCTTGCAGACAGAAAGATAGGAGACCCCCATAGACTCCTTTTTATAGTTGTGTATTATATTTTAAAGTGGTCCCATATTAAAGTCAGAAGTTACTTTTCTGTAGCTAAATATGTTTTCTTGACAATGTGTTTTCCATATATTATGTTGATACAGGAAGTGTTTTCTTGAACTGTGACTCCTTCAGTTTCAATATCACTGCAGTATAAAACCTCTTCAATGTAGTGCTGTAACTTAAAGAATCTATGATGAGTAGGAGGTGGAACATGCTCAAGAACTGCTTTTTTTAGCAAATAATTTTCAGCCCTGATTTTAATTTAGAGTGGATTTTTTCTCTTTTTTTCTTTAAAATATTGCCAACAGTTACATAATGCTCTTATTTTATAATCACGCAATCTGCACACAACATACTTTTTCTAACATTCTCCTATCTAATTGAAAAACTTTGATCAGTCTTAAGCAATAGGTCTAGGATGAGTAAACAGTAATGAATAACTTTCTTTTGACTCTTCTCTTGATTGTGTTGCAAAAAAATTGTAGCTGCAAGAATTGTCACCTTTTTAATTTATTTGTCTTATGACTTATAAATACAAAATTTGAGCATTTTTTTCTCTCTTTAATCTTTATGTTCTGCAATAAGACAACTGCTAAGGTTTAAAACTAATTAGCTACTGCATTAAATATTCTGTAGATAATGCAAAAGACTGTATTACTAGGTTTCACAGTATATCTATAATAATGCTACTCATTTTATGAAAAATGTAACGAAAATACTTCATTTAGTGACCAAATTATATAGAAAGAGTCAAATTGCATAACAGAATGTGAGTTTCTAAAGGCTATTGAAGCTTTTGTGAGCTTACAAACTAAGTGATTTGAACTAGCTATTTTATGAAATTATATTTTCACTATGTGACAATAATGCATCTAATTACAAGTTTAAGGTTCTAGGGAAACTTTTTTTCTTTTACTAAAAATACCCTCAAAAATTGTCATACTAGCACAAACCTAACAAGAATAACCCAACCAAACCAAACCAAACTTGAAAAACATACTACAAATATTGCTATGCTAAATCAAAAATTAAACAATGCCCCACTGGTATTGTATAATCATAGCAGAATCCTTTAAGTACTTCCTCCCTTGGAGTCTCAAATTTCAATCTCAAAACCTGTGAGTTTCACCTTCATCATAAACCAACTTAGTGTATGGGTCTCATACAGCACACAGCAGGTTATCTTGGATGTTAGTCAAGACAGCCTTTCATCCATGCATTAAGAGTGCAGAAATAATCATCCCGGAGGGATGGACACAAAGGAGAATTAACCAGGACAGTATGCATGCATTCGACTGCATAACGTTTCACTCAATTCAGTCTGACAAGAAAAGTATTTAAGAACTGAAGAAAAACTCTTTTTCTGCAGAGAAATGGTGTTAATAAAGGAACAAATAACAGAAAGTTTCTTATAAAATTGTGCTGTCATCCATTTATTACGCAAACGTAGTACATCTTCATTGCAAGGCTGGGGAAAAAATCAATCACACACAAAATTTGGGTTAGCATGTGACTTGCACTACATTGCGACACTCTGCATTGAGAGTGGAAGCAGAGCTAAATAATGAGCTCATGATAGTTGGATTTTTTTGCATAGCATAAGAAACCATAATAAAAGAAGCA
The DNA here is from genome assembly GCA_013397075.1 of Rhabdornis inornatus. NCBI lineage: Eukaryota > Metazoa > Chordata > Aves > Passeriformes > Rhabdornithidae > Rhabdornis > Rhabdornis inornatus. The sequence continues at coordinate 737,300 of VWZS01000780.1, read as the reverse complement.
CTTCTACGAGGGATTGGCCTAGAAGATCTTGAGAGGCCTTTTCCAACCTTAGTCGCATAAAATCCTTGTCTAAATTTTAAGGGGCATTGCCCCTTAAAAAATAACATAAATATATATATAATAACATAAGTGCCTCAAAAGATATAATATACATTAACTCTTCTCTCATAATTTCTAATTCTAGCAATTGTAGAAGTATGAAAAGTCACAATCCTAATAACATATGGATAAAACTAATTTAGAACAGAATGCAAGTGCCAGAGTGAAGTGCCTCCAATACATAAAAATGATAAATAACAGTATAACATCTTATGGGTAGAGAAGGGTCTAGTTTAGTGTTCCAGGCCATTTCATCACACAGCAAGAGCTGTACTTGGGTATAAATTCACTTTGAAGAAATACAGATGGAAACTGGACTTCATACTGAAAAGCATGTTAGGGAGAATTTGAAGATGTCTAAAAACGATAGAATCGAAAAGGAAAAAAAAAATTCCACACAATTTTTACTTTGGATATTTATATATTTATGCAGGTTGTCTTGCTTTACAATGGAATAGGTAGTTACCCCATAGATCCCCTATAGTCATAAGGTCTCCTTATGTTTGGAGGGGATGGAATAACTTAAAATGTTTTTCTGCAAGCCAGGAGAACAATAATTTAAATTGCTTTATAGTTTAAAACATTATTTTATACCTATAGAGGAGTTTTTATTTGTAAATGTGCTTGCACTGGGATCTCTAAAGAGCATGACATTTGTTTTGAACATTCAGGAAGAAACTAGCCTGAAGTTTCGCACTTTTGCCCCTAATCTAAGGAACCAATAAACAGTTTGCTCTACAAGTGCTGTAGAATATTTCTGCTTCTCACTTTGCTATTTCTTTTGCTATCTTCTTTCCAAGACATCTTCTTTCAACTCATAGCCTGAAAAATAAATCAGATTTTCGCTGAGATCCCATTTCTATTTAGAACAGTAGAAATGGGATTTCTACAGTAGATCCAATTGACTTTTAAATTAAAAAATGGTCTAGAAAGCAGTTTTTCAGCTATAGGGTCTGGAACTGACAGCTTTAATAGGTCTATTAAAGTTGTCATGTAGAGCCAGCTGCTTCTTTTACAACACTATTATTATCTTGAATTTTATAACTTATGTATTACCATATTGGGTTACCCATTCTAAGCACCCCTGCTTAATATTTTCTTATACAGAAATACACAATATTGCAATTTCATATGCAGTGTACTGTACCCTAAGAAAGTTCGTTCAGAACTTTCCTTAGTTCTAAGGAAGATTGTTCAAAAATCTGCCAAAAAATCAGATACAAGTTAGGTAAAGAAAACAAACTGTATGAAGGTACATGTAATATTTTGAGGGGATTGAGGGATGCCTGTTTGCCATTTTTTTTCTCAAGAATACCCCAACAAGCAACTAAAATATAATTTTTAAAAATTACATTAATTTGTAATCTTGCATACTAATGAGAGAAGGACTGTTTAGTAAGAAATCCAAGCACCATGGCAGATATTCTCTGGAATAGGACATCATTCAGTTAAGCAGGAAATTGTGAAATTAAAATTCAGCACTGATTAGGAACAGTAACAGAATTTCTAAGTGGAAATCTATGCATTCCATGATATCTCTTCTTATTTGAAAATCAATTTCCATTTTACTATAAATAGTAGCAATCATAATCTCTCCCTTATATATATATTGATATAATTTCATGTGTAGGTTTTTCTTGTTCCATTTGTCCAGAGTGGAGTGGTTTATAAGGTTTAAAAAGGAGAGGAAAAGTCCATTTTTAAAAATTATTATCCCACCCTTTCAAATTATCTTTATAGGTTCTCTCTACAATCAAACTTCAAAAAAATTTTATACAACTGCCACTACAACGTGTTGTCTTCCAAAGCTTTTTTCCTCTCAAGTATGATTTCATTATGTTGATAAAAGTATGCAAACATTCTAATTTTATATATATATGTACACACACATATATAAGCCTCTCATACTTCCAGATACAACGTTTAAATGAATAACATATACATATAAATAGATGTATTGCATTTATGAAATTAAAGTGATAGCTGTATAATCAGTGTACTTACTTAGTTTTTAAAATAAACATTTTATGATTAAATAAATTAGTACCCATTATTGAACTGTACAAGTTAAACATTTGCTAATAAAGTAGCAGACAATTATGTCTTATAAAATGTTATGTGAATAAGAAGACATTGTACTTAAGCATCATTAAACTCCAAATCAAATAATAAGTACAGAAAGGAAAGATTGGAGTAAATAAGATGAAATGCTTTAATTGTATACATTGTCTAACTCGTTTTATACTAGTGTTCCTGACCATGAAATCCAGGTTTTCATTATGACTCAAAATTCATAAGAAATCACTGCAAATAAGGAAACCACAAAATTGACTATCCACGTGTTCGTAGTTAAAACTCAGAAATGTATTTTGCAAAATTGTGATATTTATAAACCTGTTTTCAGTCCAGAATGGAATTAAAACCTTTTATAAAAAATTAATATTAGAAAAACTATAAAATTAGTTATTAAAGCATTTTAATTTAGATATAAATTTTGATAGAACAAAAATGGTTTCTACAATTAATTTCAAGAATGAATATTGACTTCAAGTTTCAGCCTTATATTAAATCATCCATTAGGTGAGTAGAAAGGCATCTATGTCTTTAAAGGAGGTGATTATAACGATCTTACTCCTGCACATTTATTTGAAGTCCACATCCTTACAGCTTACTCTAACATCCAGTGCTGTGAAATAATGAATCATCAGATTTCTGAAAAACCTTTGTGGAAATGGCT
>VWZS01000780.1:683684-718214 GCA_013397075.1 Rhabdornis inornatus | reverse complement strand
TAATATTTTAATTCATAGAATAATATATAGTAGAGAGGAAAGAGAAACTAATATTTTAAGGCAAGGGATGCATCTCAGAGACTTTTATCAGAAAATACATACTGTCTAAATCATGCAAACATATCAACCAATGTATTAGTAAAATAAAGTAGCTGCTTGTGGAGGCTGGGTTTTGAAGTAAAGAACTTCCAAACCAAGTTTTTAGTGCCATTCTTTATTACATTTGTTGTGTTATACTTGTTAGAAATTAAAAGAAAATAGAGAGGTTATCTCAAATTCTAACATGACCCACAGCTAAACTCAGAATGTATCCTAATTATATATAAAATCAAAATAGTTTTAGTGTGGTATAAATAGCTGTAGCTCAGTACATATTACTTATTTTAGAAAAAAAAATCTTTTCCGAATAATAAATATTTGTTATTAATTAATCATATTAATGAAACATACCTTCACTTTTTTTGTATTTATTAAATATTCTTCTGAGACAAATGAAATATAGATGAAATTGTATTTTGAAAGTGAGAAAAATACATGTAGGTCCCAGGTAAAAGTAGAAAGTTGTAAATCCTTTCTTTAACATATGAGCTGCAATATAAATTTTTTATTATTTTGTGCCAATAAACACTCCGACCTGCAAAACAGGAGAGCTCTGCCACAAAATTCACACTTTTATCTGAGATACATTCAGGGCCATTAATGAACTCAACACTTATTCCATGTTGTATTTGTAATAAAAAGAGCTTAATTTTTGGAAGAAAAAATAATACAATACTATTCAACCTTTTTATACCTTAATGTTTTTATATACTAAGAAGAAAAGAGAAAATGGAGGACTCTCCTTCCCCTTGCTAAACTTTTGCATGTAAATAAAATAAGCTAAGATATAATAATCACTATACAGTAATATCTGCATGCCATCATTAGGCAATACATTCAACTTTCTGCTACATCCTATTACAACCACCTATTACAGCAACTGAACAAATTTATTCTACAAAAGTCTTTTTTGCAATGGCAGGAACCTTAATTGAGCAAGAAATGTTTATCTCTTCTGGGATTTAGAGAGTGAGCAGCATACTAAGTTTCTGATTTTTTCTGCAAGGCTCTGAAATACCACATTTATAGGCAGTCCATGTCCAAATTTGATATTGCTCTGACAAGTTACTCTATACTTATTTCCTCAAAGATACATGTTAGATTTTTTAAGCTGAATCTCTGAATAAGCAGTATTAACAAATGATTTTGATATAATTGCAAATTATTTCAGGGACAGGATTCTATTAATGCAATAACTGTGCAATTGTAATACCTGTGATTCTACAGCAATTTTGCTTCAAGTCAAAACTACTTTTCTGAGTCTAAAAAAACCCAATGTTCAGAAAATTATATATATTCAAATAAAAAGAAAATTTATAGCTTTCCAGACCAAAAAGCTTACATTATCTCTAACCTCTTTGAAATATTGCCTGAGAAAGAATATAATATCAGTATAAATATATCCTGAATGAAAACAAAAAAACAGCTTAGAAAAATCCAGCATGCATCAAAGAAGGAAGCATCAGGTAGTTTAGTTTTATTTGAATCAGAACAACATTATTTTCTTTTCACTTTCAGAGTACTTTGCTTGTCTCATTCTTTTTTAGATAGGAAAAATATTTTACTTCTCTCTGAGATGCTACATTTTACTCATTTGCAAGGAAGGGATTGAGTTTGTTACATTGATTGATCTCTGTCCAAGTACTTTGATGTTAATTTTCAAAAAAAAAAAAGGATTTGGGAAAATATTCTGGAGTCAATACGTTATTCTATTTCCACAGAGCCATTGAATCACAGAATGAAAGAGGTTTGGGGCAGCTTGCAGAGATTGCCTAAGTGGCTCAGGGCTGTATCTGCTCAGTTTTTAATACCTCAAGAATGGAGACTGCACAACCTCTCCAGGTGATCTTTTCAAGCATTTGGCACCCTAACAACAACACCAATTTTTCTGCACTTGGATTTTTTTCCATTGCCCTCTTCTTCATGCTAAGAGTCCAGCTCCATCTTCCTTACACTGTCCCTTGGTTACCTCTATGTGGTTACTATCCTATGTGTGGGCTCACACAGCATTCCAAAGATAACTCAGACATAATATTGACATTACCTGCCTCCAAGGTACAATCACCTCTTGATGAGTAAGATGTGCGACTAAAGTCACTCAAGCTCCACCTAAATGTAAAGAAATACTACTAAAGTAAGTTAAGAATGGGGAGAAGTCAGAGAAGACTCTGTTATAAATTCTAGCATCAGCTGATGGGCTGAACCTGTCTTCCCTCCCATAGGGTCATGTCTTGGGTAAGAACCATATTCCATGGATGCTGAATGAGTATCTTGAGCTAACTGTTAGTGATTAGAGGTTGTCGCATATCATTTTCAATATGTTTTTGCAGTCAGATACTATTACCAGGAATCCTTGAACCATAAGATGTCACTATTAATATAATTTTATATTAATAAAGAGTGTTATTCCATAAACTGGTAGTCCTAGACCTTCAAGGGTGCTAGCAGTGGCAGACACGGGGTGACATGCTCAATAAGTGTGTGGAGACCCATGAGGAGGTCTCTCTGTTTGTGTGTGTCCATTAACAAGTCAGTCAAATTGCCCTCCAATCCTGCAGACTGTTCAGTAGAGCCCCCTTAACGGGATAATGGCAGACTGGCTGGGCACAGGGATCTCGGCTTTCCTGGGGCCCCAACAGTTATCCAACACAAAGGGTCTGAGGACATCTACCTAATACACATGACACCAGCACAAAGTATTTGACTGAAGACGCATACAGGCCTAAATACAACCTGCTATCATTAATTTCCATTTCCAGAAAACAGATGGATCTCTTGAGAATTTAATTTCTAAAGGTTCCATAATTTAAATACACCCAAAGTGGTCTGCTTTTAAACATAAGTGCAAACTTCCCCTGGGACAGAAATTTAAATGCCAAGACAAATTTCATCAAAGAAAGTGGTTATAAATGCTGACAGGTGCTTAACTATAGTGTCTGTGGATTTAGTTGGGTTTCTTTTACTTAGTTGGTTGGTTTTGTTTCACGGTATTTTGTTATGTGTGGGAGGTTTGAATCCTATAGGAACATAACAGGAACTTTACAGTAAACATAATAGTAATTTTCATTTGCACTGAAATACAAGCAAGAAAAAGGCATTAGAAGACAGTAGATTTTTCTAAGCATTTGGATGGAAACAGTATTAGCTTAGATAAGAAATGGTAATAAATATGTAAATTATGTATTCAGAAGTCAACAAATGTTTTAGTTGCAATGTTAGAAATATTTTTAAGAACAAAGTATGTCAGAAATATACTTTGATTTCAAAACTGCTTGCTAACCTAACTTTACAGCTTTTGTTTCCTATCTTATTTATCCTCTTATCAGTATTTATAGCATCGTTATTAGCCCCCCCAAAAAAGTTTGTTTGTTTTCTTCAAAAACGTACAGATTTCCATTCTTAGCCTTTTGATTCATAACGAAAAGTTTTCAGCTGAAGCTTTGCAGATCAAGACATCTTTGTGCACCCAAAAGCATTTATTACACTGAAATGTATTAAAATAAAAATAAAAGCCCTGCTTTGGAGACACTTGCAAAATTTCATAAATATCAATGAGATCAATGTAGTTTTGATAAAATCTGTGCTTTAAAACAGTATGTAGATTCCCATGATTGTTTCCCTTTAATAGTAAATATTTATTAAATCCATATTTTAAATTATGTGTACATTATAGTATTTTATTGCAAAAAATAGGCATTAGCCTTACCACTTCATAGCAAAGTTAATGATAATTCACTGTGTAAAAGGTGAATATGTTCAGAATTGATTCAAATGTTGGAATAATCAGGGTTAAATGATAAAAATATCTTTCTGGATTTCAGTGTTTAGCTCTTTCGTTTGAAGACATTGACTACTGAATGTATCTACATACTACAGTCCCGAAGAAAAAATGTTCCTTCCAAATCTGGTGACACAGTTCTTGTGAAGTGCCTTCTGACTTTTCTTGCAAATGAGCAATTTATGTCAGCATGCTATAATCGCAGCTAAAGGACTCTCTCTTCTTTTCTCTCCATCTTGCTGCTGGCAAGAAACAATGCAGTCATTTGCCATTAGCCTGAATGGAGACACAAGGTTGCTGTAAATGACTAATCAGCATCCAACAGTAATCAAAATGAACTATGTTGGCATACATAAACGCTGACAAAGCAGCACTCAAGTTTAGAAAGTTAAATTAGCATTTATGTTAAGATAACAATACCAATTTAAAAATATATATATTTTAATAAATGTTGCTCACTCATTTTTAACACAGAGGATGTTATTCTCCATCCTAAAACAGGTAAGGTCAACTGTTTTGCAGAGGTATAAACTATAGAGGTATAAACTCTGGTTTCTAAAGGATTCCTACAGACTAGTTTAGACTAAATGCCACTAAATTCTCATTTGTGAAGTGAGATCAATCCTACACTGATAATAAAAACAACCAAAATTAAATGAAAAATGTATTGCATACTATTATAAGGAACATTATTTGGAGGGAAACAGAAAAACTGTCTTATAAAACACTTTGGAAAAAAAATAGTTAACAAACATTTTGGTAGGAAGCTAGAAAATTTAGTTCCTGTTTCTAATTTATTTACTTCTTGGCTTCTTACACACCCTTTTCTCATTCCTTTCCAGTATCATTTTCCCTTGTCATAGGAATATTCATGTGTGTATTCCCTTCTGATTTTATCATTGCTGCCACTTCTCAAATAATTATACTTGTTTTGGCTTAATGTGTGTTTTCTTTTCTAAGAATGTACAGTGGGGGCACAATTATTATTTTGATTAGTTATTTGTTAAGCTTTGATAATGGTATCAGACTAATAGAAAATCTTAATATATAGTTTTTATGATTAGGGACTCAGTCATTGTCTAAGAAGGGAAATCCAGGCTCAAAATATTCCGGATTATACAGAGTGTATGTTACAGTATATTTTTATTTCTTAGTTTGCATTTATAATGGGTTTTAGGCATGTCATAGTCATAACACAGGAATTTAATTTTATCCATCATAATAAGCCAATGTATAGCATGTAAAACCTTCTCACCATCAGGCTTCTTCACAGCCTTTCTTCCTATGACATAAAAGTGGTAAAACCAATGCTAATAATTCTTTCAGAAGATAAGCTTTTTGAATGAATGGCAAAACCATGAAAACTGGAATTTCATGGTTTTCAGAGTACCATAGTGTTTTAAATAGATTTCTGTAAATCACTTTAAAATAGTAAAAAGGATTTTTTCACGTTTTTCTCCAAAAGGAAACCCACTGTGAAATTTGATTGCAGCTCTTGATGTAGCTTGCCTTGATAATGTGAAAGCATATTCCTCAAACAAATATACTTGTCAATTATTTTGAAAATTGATGCTATGATTTTTCATTTTAAATAATTTTCTAATTTTCAAGAATTAACTATACTTAAAAATAATAAAAATTTTATTTACAATTTACAATAATAGGTAATTCTATTTCAGTTAGAATGATTGCAGATGGGTTCTAGTTCTTTTACCACAGTACTGTGTGCTTGAACTTGATGACCAAATTGTTTTTTTTTACTTCCATTTAATATACTGAAGGGAAAACATGTGTCAGATGTTATCTATTTATGCTCTGTCTTTTCAGTCACCTGCTATACTTTTTGAGTGACTAGATCAGATGTAAGTCACTGAAAAATAGTGGAAGTTGTATCTGGTTTCAAAGCGACAGATAATATCTGATGGCAAAAAAGGTTTAGAGGTTATATGCCCATTATAAAGTGGCAAATGGAGAGAAAAGAAAACTACAAGGTTTTTTTCCAAAGTCATCAGTCCAAAAAAACCTATTTGGTGCTATTAATACGCTGTGGAGTATCTAACCTCTGTCCATTAATCCAAAAGCCTTTTAATAAATCCTGTCACACCTGAAGAAGCATTTCAGTTGTTTTAGATATTCCAGAGACTCAAACACAAAGAGGTGCCATGTTAATAAATAATTAAATTGAGCTAAGAGTGCTAAGAGAAAGAAGACAGACTACTTATACAGAAGATGGATAGGAAAACTTTTTAAGAATTAAGAGAATTCTGCAGAGTTTTCTCCCAAAATTTAATTAATAACTTATGTCAAACCTGAGAAGCAAGTCCAGCAAAGATCAAGCATACAATTCACTTGTGTACTCTTATTTATTTATTTTTGTTTATCTTGAAGTTTTCTATACTCCTAATGCAAGTTATATTCATAGACATAAATTAAAAGAACGTCATATTTGTATTTTAAACATCTTTGATCATCTTTGAGGCTCCTACTAAATGAAAAAAAGCGAATATGTTTGAGGATTTTTATTATTTAATTTTGAAGTACCTGACAGTGCACATGCTCAGCATTTGTCTAGAATTGACATGCACTGTTTTGAAATTCTCCCAATTCCCTGATGTTTAAGCAACTATTGCTTGACCTGTTATAGTTGAAGCCCTGAGAATAATTTTGGTAAAAGTCTGAAACCCCAAGGTGATTTCTACATATCTAACTGCAGTCCTCTGAAAAAAGTTAAAGATGGAATAACCTGTTGAGCCATTTTGAATTTATTTGGGAGCCAATGAAAAAAAGGCATATTGTCATAAGAAAATACATTAAAATAACCCCAGAAAAAAAATTAATTTTTCAGATTATTTATTTATCTTCCTCTCAGTCCACATAACCATGACTGTGTAATCTGTAGATTACACATCATATCTGTAGAAAGAGAGAAAGCTGCATCCCACTGATCCTACAAAACAGGGAAGGAACTCCAAAGAAAGCTCAAAAAATGTATGGAAAAGAAAAAATGAATCTGGGTTAGAAACAAACATAAGAAAGATAGGTTGCAGAGCCATTTCCCTGAAAAGTTGTAAGAATAGACTCGATGTTCCATTTTGGAAACTCCTTATATCAGGGTTTCTTTATAAAACAGGATAATGTTTTAAGGTATTGTTAAATGAAAAAAAATCACTTGTGATAACATTTTCTACAGGAGCAGACACTTGGATTTCATATCTACGGAGTTTTTTCAACTACTCTGCAAAAGTGAGATAATCTGATATTTTATGGCCTGTACAGTTATCTCCAATGACAGACATAGAGGACTAGCTCAGAAACACTGTTGTGCAGACCTAATTTCTCAAAGTAAAAGCAGAAAATGTTACAAAAATTGGAAGCATTCTGTAATGTCTTAGCAAGTACAGCAATTTAACTTTAAAAAAAAACACACTGTGGAAAAACTACATTATGCAAAGAAAGTTAAAATAGTAAGATCTGGTGACAAAGAGTTTTAAATTATGATAGCAAAGCACCTGAGTTATGTCCTGTGAAATGCACAGTACCGTTATTTAATCTCTTTGTTGATTTTTTTCTCCTTCTCCCATCTTTCAAAACAGGAGGGGATATGAACCTGCCTCAGCAAAGAACTGAAACGAAATAGGAAGAAAGGCTCAAAACTTGCCACAGGTGTGGAACTCTGAACTTTTCTTCTAAAGTCTGAGTCATACCAGACATAAGTAAGTTGTTTCACAGCAAAATTATACTGGATGCTACAGCTACAGCAGGAACCACATCAGGGGTGACCCAGATCTTTGCTTTTTCATGACCCTCCTTACTGAGTTTCGTTTTATTGTGCTGAGGCATAAGACTCCTCTGCCAAAAGACATCCCCAGACTTTACTTTCACAAGCTCAAACTTCACACAACCCACGCAGGAAAAGAAGCTGTTTTTTTTCTCACAGATATTCTTGTTTTCAGCTGTGAAGACTAAAGAATAATCAGACCCTAAAGAAAGGAACCTATCCAAAGGAAAAACAATTGTTCATAGAGAAAAATGGTGTTTGTGTCAGCAATAGTGTCACAAGTACATTTTGACGCTTTTCCTCATTAATGAAAATCAACCATGATGATGCAGAATCACACCTCTCACTACAGTAAAATAGGTTGCATAAAATCTATTATTTTTCACATGTTGTCATCAATGAATGCACTGCATAGGTTGACAGTGTGTTCCTTCTTTACTGCAGAAAACAAACCTCTTTTGTCCACTTAACTTGTACAGCTGCCAAACAAGCTGTTCCTCTATATTTAATAAAGTAACGACTTGCTTAAACATATTATCTGTGAAGAAAATGCTGAAACTGCTTAACTGGTCTACCTTAGAATGGAAAAACTACCCAAAATCTCTAATACACTGGCACTACAAATAGACAGTTTAGAGTTTAAGGAAATTTTAAACTTCCAGAGACTTGAGAAAATAATTTTGTGAGTTCATGGGTAACCTAGAGTGTTATTTGTTTCATATCTATCTCTACCACCCCAAAAAATCGTTACTTCTTTTTTTAAGTCTCTGTGTCATTGCCAGAACCAGAATCGGAGGATGGAGGGCATGGCCGGTCCTTTTAAAGTCAGAGCCTGGAAGACCAGGGAGCTCTCTCTGTCCTGGTAGTTTTTGCTGAAGGCCAAGGTTCTGCTTGTATTTCATTTCTCCTTATTGGTGGAAAGGGATTGCAAAAAAAGGAGGAGAACTCATTTTAGAGTGTTGCCCTTTAACCTGTCTTTTACCAAAATAATAGGAAACTGCAGACTGAGGCTGGTATTTTTCACTGCAAGGGCAGAAGCCGCAGTTCCACAGCCATCTTCCAGCATGTGAGTTTGGAAACGTGCCTACTTTTAATTCAGCTGAACCTATACAAAGGACAAAATATTAAATACATGCTGAAGGGGGGAAAAAAGAAAGAACATGGCCTTATTACAGTTTCTGATTTTTAAAATAACATGAATTTATTTTTACTTACTTTATCTGCTCCTGTACCACAGAAAAAAATTCCACATTTGTATTTGCCACTCTGAAGTGTTTGATTTTCCTGACTCTTAAAAAAAATTCCCCAATCAAATCAAGTGGAATAGCAACAAAACAAACTAAAATTGTTAACAGCCTGCACATTACTTAAGACGCCATAGTTATGATGGATGATACAATGATGACAGATGAGTCCTCACTCCTATTCTAAATGCTATCAACCATATAAATTAGTAATGTCATTAATAAGATTACTAGCTGCTCACTCCCCTTCTGCAGCAGCTGTTGCTTTTTTCCTGGCTTTGGTCCTTTGATTACTCCATCTAACTTAGTATTAGAAGCCAGTATAGAATTTGCTTGCAGGTAGAAACTTACGGTTTATTGGAGAAGAGAAATATGTTAAGGAATCATTGATTACATTTTTGCATATGGTTTGCTATTTAATTGGAAAATATGTGGTATTCATTCTAATAATGTTTAAAACTTCGGATAATTTTTAAAAATTTTGGCTATTTGGCTGTTGGGTTTTGGATTTTTTTGTTTGTTTTGGGGGGAGTGGGGGAAGAGTTGTTTGGTTTGGTTTAGTCTAGTTTAGTTTAGTTTAGTTTTCCAGTTATTTCCCAATCAGTATACTTCATGTAGAGGTCTGTGACAGCTCCTTGGGAGAAATGCACACTAACCTAAGTCAGCCATTTGGTAGCGTCAAGCAAAATAATTTAAGCAGCAATTTCTAAAATATTGCTAATTAATATTTTCTTCCATTAGTTTCATTTGACCAGCTAAGGCAGACAGAATTCCGATCAGCATTCAGCTCTATGAAACTAGCATATCAAAAAGCTTGTGACAGAGGCTGCATCCCTTTGATCTGATCTATGATCCCATTGATAGTGCCACAATAAACAGCATTTAGATCCCTAAGGATTTCATTAAATGTATTGAAGATATTGTATTAATTAATTATAAAAAAATCAAGAAGAGTTGAGGCCATTTTTTTATTATTCTTGCCGTGTACCAATCCCATGGAGAGCAGCAGAAAATAAATTCAAGCTTCATTGAATTTAATCACTGGAAATATTTTGTGGGATCATGATCTAGGTTATTAAAGTAAGTGCATTCATGTTTATAAAGATTTTTAAGTCTTCAGTGGTACATATATTTATTGTATAATTCCTGATATTCTGATCCATAAACTGCACTTTGAATATTAGAAAAGTTCTGGACATTTTTAATTTCTCAGAAAAATTACTAAATATCTCATTGCCATCTATTATTGCTAAGAGTTAATTACAGTACATTTATGCAACATATTAAAAAACATTTATTAGCAAGTCATGAAGGATTGTCATTAATAGTTAAACTTGAATGACAGTGATCATATAAATAAAGTGCATGTCATGATGAAGTATTACTATTTTTTATTATTATTCTTTGTTAGACTTCAGATTGCTTTAAAGGTTCAAAACGTGACATGGGCCTGGAAACCTCTTTTGAATTACTAAAGTCTTATTCTTCAAAATATAAACTCCTGATTTTCAGCACAGGAGGTGTGTAGCAGAAGCACTTCACAGGTGAATATCTATCTCTGATACATAAAATCCATGCACATCCTACAGAACAGAAATAGACACAAGGATATTTCTTCTCATGATAATTCTACAAGTTTCTTCTTTTTCTGTGGATGGAAGTTTCAAAATACACTCTCTCAAATTGTTAGCACTTCTAATCACTATTCACTTCAACATCAGAGACACTGAATGCTATGAAAATGAGAAATTAAATAAAAGTATGAAGAATAAGAAAAATACCCCTCCAACCCGTTTTTACTCTGCTCCCACTTTCATTTGGTATTTCTCTTAATACAATAGTGATTTGTTTTTTTTTTCAGTCTAACAGTTTTAAATGCAATGAAAAGCAAAGGTGAATGAAATCAACTTATTCCATATATTCCTGCCAGTATCTCTTCAGTCTTATGGGAATACATGACACTGAATTTCATTAAATTCCACTGAAAATTTTCTCAGAAATTACCTTTTTTTTTTTTCTTTTTCCCCCAAGGCAACTAAAATAGCAGTTTATTTTGCTATTTAGACACTTCTGGAAGAACAGTTGCAATTCAGAAATAAATTAGAAGGACATTTATGACTGTTAAAAACATAAAATGCATGGCAAAAGACTATATTCTCTCTCTTCATCATTCTGAGATAAAGAAGCGTGTACTCTTTCCTTGACTGTGNGCTGAAGGGGGGAAAAAAGAAAGAACATGGCCTTATTACAGTTTCTGATTTTTAAAATAACATGAATTTATTTTTACTTACTTTATCTGCTCCTGTACCACAGAAAAAAATTCCACATTTGTATTTGCCACTCTGAAGTGTTTGATTTTCCTGACTCTTAAAAAAAATTCCCCAATCAAATCAAGTGGAATAGCAACAAAACAAACTAAAATTGTTAACAGCCTGCACATTACTTAAGACGCCATAGTTATGATGGATGATACAATGATGACAGATGAGTCCTCACTCCTATTCTAAATGCTATCAACCATATAAATTAGTAATGTCATTAATATGATTACTAGCTGCTCACTCCCCTTCTGCAGCAGCTGTTGCTTTTTTCCTGGCTTTGGTCCTTTGATTACTCCATCTAACTTAGTATTAGAAGCCAGTATAGAATTTGCTTGCAGGTAGAAACTTACGGTTTATTGGAGAAGAGAAATATGTTAAGGAATCATTGATTACATTTTTGCATATGGTTTGCTATTTAATTGGAAAATATGTGGTATTCATTCTAATAATGTTTAAAACTTCGGATAATTTTTAAAAATTTTGGCTATTTGGCTGTTGGGTTTTGGATTTTTTTGTTTGTTTTGGGGGGAGTGGGGGAAGAGTTGTTTGGTTTGGTTTAGTCTAGTTTAGTTTAGTTTAGTTTTCCAGTTATTTCCCAATCAGTATACTTCATGTAGAGGTCTGTGACAGCTCCTTGGGAGAAATGCACACTAACCTAAGTCAGCCATTTGGTAGCGTCAAGCAAAATAATTTAAGCAGCAATTTCTAAAATATTGCTAATTAATATTTTCTTCCATTAGTTTCATTTGACCAGCTAAGGCAGACAGAATTCCGATCAGCATTCAGCTCTATGAAACTAGCATATCAAAAAGCTTGTGACAGAGGCTGCATCCCTTTGATCTGATCTATGATCCCATTGATAGTGCCACAATAAACAGCATTTAGATCCCTAAGGATTTCATTAAATGTATTGAAGATATTGTATTAATTAATTATAAAAAAATCAAGAAGAGTTGAGGCCATTTTTTTATTATTCTTGCCGTGTACCAATCCCATGGAGAGCAGCAGAAAATAAATTCAAGCTTCATTGAATTTAATCACTGGAAATATTTTGTGGGATCATGATCTAGGTTATTAAAGTAAGTGCATTCATGTTTATAAAGATTTTTAAGTCTTCAGTGGTACATATATTTATTGTATAATTCCTGATATTCTGATCCATAAACTGCACTTTGAATATTAGAAAAGTTCTGGACATTTTTAATTTCTCAGAAAAATTACTAAATATCTCATTGCCATCTATTATTGCTAAGAGTTAATTACAGTACATTTATGCAACATATTAAAAAACATTTATTAGCAAGTCATGAAGGATTGTCATTAATAGTTAAACTTGAATGACAGTGATCATATAAATAAAGTGCATGTCATGATGAAGTATTACTATTTTTTATTATTATTCTTTGTTAGACTTCAGATTGCTTTAAAGGTTCAAAACGTGACATGGGCCTGGAAACCTCTTTTGAATTACTAAAGTCTTATTCTTCAAAATATAAACTCCTGATTTTCAGCACAGGAGGTGTGTAGCAGAAGCACTTCACAGGTGAATATCTATCTCTGATACATAAAATCCATGCACATCCTACAGAACAGAAATAGACACAAGGATATTTCTTCTCATGATAATTCTACAAGTTTCTTCTTTTTCTGTGGATGGAAGTTTCAAAATACACTCTCTCAAATTGTTAGCACTTCTAATCACTATTCACTTCAACATCAGAGACACTGAATGCTATGAAAATGAGAAATTAAATAAAAGTATGAAGAATAAGAAAAATACCCCTCCAACCCGTTTTTACTCTGCTCCCACTTTCATTTGGTATTTCTCTTAATACAATAGTGATTTGTTTTTTTTTTCAGTCTAACAGTTTTAAATGCAATGAAAAGCAAAGGTGAATGAAATCAACTTATTCCATATATTCCTGCCAGTATCTCTTCAGTCTTATGGGAATACATGACACTGAATTTCATTAAATTCCACTGAAAATTTTCTCAGAAATTACCTTTTTTTTTTTTCTTTTTCCCCCAAGGCAACTAAAATAGCAGTTTATTTTGCTATTTAGACACTTCTGGAAGAACAGTTGCAATTCAGAAATAAATTAGAAGGACATTTATGACTGTTAAAAACATAAAATGCATGGCAAAAGACTACATTCTCTCTCTTCATCATTCTGAGATAAAGAAGCGTGTACTCTTTCCTTGACTGTGGTCCCATTAACAAAAAAAAANTTCCTTGAGTGTGGTCCCATTAAAAAAAAAAAAAAATCTTAAAATGAAAAAAAAATGTAATTATTGATAAAAAAAAAAAAAAAAAAAAAAAGGTGACATGATCACATTTCCTTAAATTACCCAGCACATCAGCTTTCATGGCAGACTTTATGAGTAGCATTCGGAAACTGCGATGTGGTCTCAAAGTGCGCTATTCCTTTCCTGTTCTATTGATAACTACTTTCAGTTCAAGGACTACAAGTTAGTTTTTCTAATGAGGTTTTAACTTGCTCTCTCAATACACACAATTTCTCAATGAGAAAAATAATGAAGATTATGGGGAAAGGTGAAGCACAATATATAATTTTAGTATTTCCAATCATTCTGCACAAGATATTCTGTGTTAAGGAGAAATGGCTATGGAAAGAGAAAAAAAATGAAAGAAAAAGAGAGAGAGAGAGAGAGAGAGAGAAAGAGAAAGAGAAAGAGAAAGGACACAAACTCCCTCAAAATGAAACCTTATTTGTATGTTTTGCCCAGTCAAAGAGGGTTTTTGCTTTGCCATTTGACATTGATTTGTCACTGCTCTGAATTTTACAAATTAAGACTGACATTTTATTACACACTAGCCATAGTCTTGAGAAGTGATATAAACATATACATTTTTCAAAAAGTCTGGATGACTCGTACTCTCATACTTTTACTGGACTGTGGAATTTCAGGAAACTGAAAGATCTTAATTTCTTTATAGATAATCAGATTCCAGTTGTTGGAGTTGTTGTTTTTTGTTTTGTTTTTTTTTCCATACAAGCTGGTTCATAGAATCCTCTTTATGCTTAAAAACACATCATTACAAATAAAAACCTGAATGAGAGAATTCATACTTGGTGGAGAAAATCCTTTAAGTGGAAATGTATTTATATACAACTCAAAAAGCTAGTCAGAATCTAAAGTTTCAGGTTTTTCTCTTTTGGTTAGAA
This sequence comes from Rhabdornis inornatus, assembly GCA_013397075.1. Taxonomy (NCBI): domain Eukaryota; kingdom Metazoa; phylum Chordata; class Aves; order Passeriformes; family Rhabdornithidae; genus Rhabdornis; species Rhabdornis inornatus. The sequence continues at coordinate 703,806 of VWZS01000780.1, read as the reverse complement.
CAATGTAGAAGTGAAGAACAACCAGAGGAAACCACTCCTTTATTCTTGCGACCATATGTGTGAATTTGAAATAACTTTGCTAGCACCCCAAGAATTTTTATTAGGTCTTGCTTCATAATGATAAAATATGCTCCCTATATCCATCTGCCTGTCCTCAAAAGCTGTTTCTATTTGAAATTCCTAATGGCAGACACATCCTGCTGGGAAGCAGTGAGGCCACTCACATCAAAACACTTTAACCTAATGTCTTATGACTAACTGCACTGGATGTTTTGCTCTGAAGACAATTGAGGGCAACCAGACTAGGATACTTAAGCCCACTTATGTGTTGTTCTTTTTTTTTCTTTTAAATATGCTAATTAAACAATGAAAATGAAACTTTTCCTGTGCTATCCCTCTGTGATGGTATCTATATTTCCAGTATTTTTCTGTTTTTTAAATTCTTACAAAAAATGGGGGTAATTGTGTCACTTGCTAATTAGAATGCTTAGAATATCTTGGGGTTGCCCCAAATAACTGTATTAAAACTAATGAAGTCGTACACCTGTGCACTACACACAATATTAACTCTGTACATGTTTGTCACACTTCTTAATCAATACCTAAGTCTCACTTGAATTTTAAAGATAATATTTAAATGACTGATGGGCATTGAGTAGTCATTAAAATAAAAGCATTTAAAAAGGTGAAGATTGTAGAATAAAAAAACTCAAAATATTACAATTTTTTCTTATTTATAGGAAATATTGATGGGTATATAGATTTGTGATAGATGTCAGATTGTGCTAATCTCTTAGAGCTTTGAGGTATTTGTGTAGAAAAATCTTAACTCTGCATGCTTTTGAAAGTGACTGGCCAGTACGTTTAATGACAATCTCTCACTTATTAAACAGTGCAACCAAGAAGTTCTTGAATTACAACCTATTCCTGTGTGGTTGTTGTCACGTATTTTATCTATGTATTTTTTTAATAATATTGCAAGAGTCAGTGTCAAACTTGTTAAACTTTTCAGCTTTGCATCCTACAAATTAATTTTCAGATTGTGTGATTTTTCTGTCTTGAGACTCTACAAGACTATAAAATTTTTTCTTCTCCATCTTGAAAAAGAAACCCCCAGCACATCAATTAAAGTTTCCAGTTATGTAAGTTTATTATCCCAACTTATTTGTGAATCAATCAATTCCATGAATGTTAGAAATTTTAAACCCTTATTCACCACAAGTATTTACCAATGCATAAGTGAAAGGAGGTTTTAGCCAACTGGGGCTCAGTCTCTTCTCCCAAGTAACCAGTGGCAGGATAAGAGGATATAGCCTCAACCTGAGCCATGGGACATTCAAGATGGAGACGAGGAGGAATTTCTTCACAGAAAAGGTTGTTAAACATTGGAACAGACTGCCCAGGGAGGTGATGGCGCCATCATCCCATGAGTTGTTCAAGGAAGAGCTGGATGTGGCACTTAGAGCTATGGTGTAATGTAGGTATAGAAGAAGAGATTACAGGCGACCTCACCCCGATAAGTCACAGTTGTGCTAATTACCAAAGAGGAACAGTCTTGCCCTCAATGGGTCACAGCCGCGACTAATACAGACAAGTGTGATAAAACAGGTTGGTTGGCTGGTTAGGGGCATCCTTGAGGAAGAAAACGTGGAAGTAGAGGAGCTCTGAGGAAGGAGGAACAATCCAGGGAGACACAGAGAACAAAACAAGGAAGAGAGTTGCTGTAGTAAAAGATCTGCTGTGAGGTCAGTCTGGGTCTGATAGAGTCACAGCCTGCTGCTGGGGTTTGCAGTCAGGTGAAAGCCTGTGCTCAGAGTCTGCAAACCAGCACTTGCAGACACAGTCCAGCAGGAAATAGCCAGCAGTCAGAGTCTGCAGTTGGACCCTGCAGTAGGAGCTTGCTGTAGTCATTCAGAATGGCAAAGCTGTAAAGAAGAATAAACGAGGACCCCTTTCATGTTGGTAAATGAGAGTCTGTGTCTTGGCTCATCTCTACTCCTAACAAGAGGCCTGCTGCAATAGTGCACTTGACAATGTAATGATCAGCCAAAAGTTGGACCCAGTCATCTCAGAGGTCTTTTCTAGCCTAAATGAGTCTGTAATTCTCTGAACATATTAGCCTACAGAGTGTTGTCCTTTTCTCAGGTAGCAAAAGTCTTACATCTGTAGTTAATGAATGGGTACATGCTCCTGGGCACAAACTGGGATCTGTCACCACTGGAGACAAGATGATAAATATGTCCTGTGTCTTTGCACTTTCTCAAACATGTAGGGTAACATTTGTAAACGATTTTAACCTTCAGATCAAGACAATAAATATCAATTAAATGCTTCCACTTTTCTTCAGAGGATCAGATACACAACCCATGTACCTGTACACATTAATTAATTAGTTGATTTCTATGGTTTTCTTCTAAGTAATTTTTATGCTTTATGAACAGAAGTCTATCTGTGAATGTCTAAGTAACAGATATACATGCAACATCATTATTATTATAATGTGAATGATTACTCTATACTATTATGAGTAAACTACTTCATTCCTTGTGACAGCTTTCTGCTGGAAAACATCCCCAGACCATTGTAAATGGGGATTATCAGAAGGTAAATCAGACCCCAAAATGAGCAAACAGATTTCATGACAGAAAAAATTTTCAACATTACGTTTTCCCTCTATTAAATGGAGTTCAGTGGAGACGTTGTGCATCTATGCTTTATTAAAAGTTAAATTTCTGTGAAGAGGAAATTATAGACAGTCTTACACTAAGCCACTTGAAAATGAAGCTAGAACAAACGCCTCCAGAACTTGATTAGGAAGTCTCTCTAAATATATTAGACTATTTAATAATACAATCCAGCAAGGAAAGACACACAAACAGTTGAAGTTATTGGCAGTACCAATCAAAGATGATCAGATTCTTATTGGTTGGCCTCCAGAAGCCAAACATTTGCATGGAAAAGGAAAAAAAATACATGCTTCTTTAAAGTCAATTCCTGCTTTATAGAAAACACACTGAATAAACAAACAGTGATGTGCGAAGATAAGACTGGTATTTAATAATATCTAATATATCTGAGACAGGTGAAACTATCACAGTTTACATCTGCAGTTAAGATAAAAATGTAAAAGCAACGCTCTTCTATACTATTGTAACACAGAAATTTGTTTCATTCGAGGCATAGCCAGGTTTGCAGAGGAATCACAATTCCTTCCACATCCAAGGAAAGCTGCAACACTGAGCCTTGTGACAAGAAAAATGAGTTAACAGCAAAAACAACTGTGTCTCGTGACACATGCGAATAAACAGAACAATACATCTTGCTTTTATTTTTTCTTTTCCATCTCAAAAAACAATGGACACAATGTATGTGAGGACCTAGAAACTGAAGTGCAAGCATCAATCAGACTGGCATTTTATAGCGCAAGGCCTCCTAGCAGAGTCTTTGGTAATATCATGGTAGTACAGATTCTTAGCGAGAGCATAGTCCCAATCCACATCTTGCATTTGCACACGCTCTGACTTCAGTCATATCCTGCTCACTTCAGAAGCTTCATCACCTTCTGAAAGCAAAAGAATTATAGAGAAGCTTAGGTGTTTTGTTTTTTTTTTTTTTTCCTATTTTCAAAATATGGATGAACGAAATATTTATTTCCCACTGAGACCTCCTCCTCTGGCAGAAGGAAGAAAATTATTTCAGTAGAGTTTAACTATTCCTGAACAAATAGAAGAAACAAGAGCATCAGATTTTTGGAAATAACTGTAGCATATGTCTTTGGATATACACATTTTGTTGCTTCAGTGCTAATCTAAATATCTAGAAAGTAGTGAAAAAGGAAAATGCATTTAATCTCAAAGGCATGAGTTGGAACTGAGCATTTTATATATGACACAGACCAGAAATATCTCCAAGCTAAAATAATCTACTTCCCAGCTGAGTATTTGGAGCTACTTCCATAGTAACAATCTTTCTTTCCTCTATTTTTTGCCTCATCTATCCAAAGCATCAGCACCTGATGTAGGTGCTGCCATTCACATGAAAATATTTAAATTTCTAATGTACTGTACAAGAAAGAAAAACACATTTTGCTGTAGTCCATCTTTTCACCTGCAAATTTTTTTTTAAGATTGAAGGGCAACATGGATTGTATGGATTTATAGTAATCATATTTGTGAGCCTTGATTTGAGAAGATAATTTTGGACAGAATGGAGTTGGACTTTAAATGTTATCCTTCACTTTCCACACTGAAATAAAGTATCTTTTAATCTACTACAGGTTTCTTTGGTGCTAAATTGCTGAAAGAACAAGAAACAATAATAATGGTGTCTGAGGTAGTTTTCCTGGAAAACTTGTATTTCGCAGAGTATTTTAATATTCTAAAATGTGATGTTAGTTTTATATATATGTATGAATGCAGAAATACTGCATGTAAGAGAATATAAAAACTATCTTTTGAACACAAAACAAGTAATGACTTTAAAAACATACTGAGAAGATGATACCTTAAAAACATATAATTTGCCTTGAAACTTCTGTTTGCTAAAACTTTGAAACTATGTGTGAGGGAGACTGGAAGAATTGCTGTCTGGAAACATTTCAGGTCTGTGTGTGTGGTAGAAGGGACAGGTCAGACCTTGTTCTGGTGGGGCAATGTCCTGCCCCACACATCCCACCCCTCTCCTGGCCTCTATCCCACCCTGCAGCGGCTGCCAATCCCTGGCACAGCAAAGCCAATGCTCCACACCTGCCTCTGGAGCCCCTAAGCCAGCTCCTGAGTGGCCACCAGACAGGAAATCACACCTGTGGGAAGGGCCCAGGAAAGCTGAAGGATACTTAAACCGGAGCATCAGGCAAGTACCTGTCTTGACCCTGCCTTTTCTTTGGGTTTTATCTCAGTTGAGACACTGCTGGAACCAAGAGTGGTAGCTATATTCTTTCTGCATCTTTTTCTCTCTTACTCTTTCTTCTCAAAGTCTGATTGACTTAAAACCAGACAAGTTGGAGTTTTCTGAGTTAATGCCTTGTGAAATACTTTATGCTTATCAAATGTTATTCTGAACTTTTGCCAAAGTTCCCTGATTTTCTGAAGTTTGCCAGTAAATTTTTTTGTTGTTTTGGTCTCTTGAGGAATATCTTGTCAATATTTTCTCCTGTGTGTCTGACTCAAGATACATTGAAGAATTTTAAGCCCTTTTAAGAGACACATCAAGCAAGCTCTGAGGCCTTACAATGTGAAGCTGGATATATTTTTTTAGAAGTGGAAAAAATTCCACAACTCCAAGTTTGCTCATTCTTGTAAAAGAGACATTGGCTGGAAGAAGCTCTATTCCATACTTGACAGATTTGACATTTGAAATTATCTATTGTTCACTATAACAGTTAGAGGTACTTTTAAACATTCCCAATATGATGATATAGAGGAATACCAGTTTCTGAGTTAAAAAAGGCCAGAATGCTTTCTTACAAGAAAAGATCCACAAGAGACTAAAAGACAACCACTGGCATCTTCTGACACAAATCATTTGAAAACTGCTTTGATTAAAGAAAATAATTTTCTAGAGTTTTACATCTCATTCAAATCCTTCACAGCTCTTAAGATTCAAGATATACTTTAGTATTGGTTTAATTTTCCTTTTTGCTGAGGTCACTTGCATGAACTCAGGAAATGATCCAATAAAAACTTGTCTCTGAGCTGTACACACTAGATTAGTGGCAATCAAACAGACAATATATAAGCCAGTAAAAATAATAATTCCTTTTGGATCTTTGAAAGTCCACAATGCAATGTTTAAGACAAAGGCATAATAAATTTTCTGCTTTATAATAGAGATATTATAGATTTATGATGTTAACATCTAATAAACAACAAGAACCCCCCTAATTATTGAAACAAATGCATAACACTAACAGGCCACAATCTAAATGAAACTATAAATATGGACTATTCCTATTTTTTTTTCTTTGTTTTTTGTTTTTGTTTTGTTTAACCAGAAGAATTATACACATTTTTTTCTCAAATTGAAACCAGGCCAGACTTCTTTTTGTTGCTATACATTTTTGTTGAAAAATAATTTTCAGTGTTAAGGGAGCTCAGATGGATATTGTTCAACTTTGCATTTGTGAAATTTTCCAAACTATTTCCTATCAGGACCAGAATTACAATGTGCATATCATGAGACAGGCTGAATTATGCACTACATTTTGTTTTAATATTGGTGTATATAATTGTTTAATCTCATCTAATGTAAGATATCTTAAGGCTAGACTTCTGAGCAATTTAGTGGCTTTTTCCATAAACAGTGAAGGGAGAAACACCTCCAGAAATTGATTCACCTCATCCTAGGAGAATTATAAAGTGTTATAAAGGGAGTGTTTTCAGAGACTTTAATTCCTATCATGCTCTGTGACAGTGATCATGAGTTTTTGTAACACTGTTTGACCTGCAGGGATCTGTACATATAACATTTTTTTATACTATACAATTTTTTAGTAGAAATTTTTCTTTGCAACATGGACATGTTAAAAGAGACTTTCCAATATTTCGAGATTATAATTTAAGTGATTATAATTTTTCTATCAGTCACTGAGAAACGGTAATCTGTTTCAGCATGCTAAACATATTTCTTATCTACCGGGATCTAAGTGCAACGGCTTATGTCATTTCATTTTCTAAGCTCTTGCTTTGAAAGTGTCAGAAAAAAGAATACTTCACTTGGCACTTGTTGACAGCCTCTGCATAACACAGTCCTTGAACATTTGAATCATCTGTCTTTCAGTTGAATGTAGATTGTCTAGAAGATTTCCTGAATTTTAAAGCTGAGTAGCACACATTTGTTCTGATTGAACAAGGTCAGGCTGTTTTCTCTTTCTTTCTTTTCTTTCTTTTCTTTCTTTCTTTTCTTTCTTTTCTTTCTTTTCTTTCTTTTCTTTCTTTTCTTTCTTTTCTTTCTTTTCTTTCTTTCTCTTTTCTTTCTTTCTCTTTTCTTTCTTTCTCTTTTCTTTTTTCTTTCTTTCTTTCTTTCCTATTTTAAGGCATTCTTGGACATGAACTTGTATCTTTTTTTCTTCCCTTTTTTTGTCCTTTGAGGGTTATATTGCCTCTTTTCACATATGTCATAGAATTATTTTCAATTTTTTTTCAGCTATCACATTGTCTTTGAACTGCTATGATTGCAAAAAAAAAAAATCTTGCTATTTAACATACAAGCAAAATAATTGAATTCACAAAAAATATAGCTCTAGTTGTAAAGCTAACTCATTCTCTGACTTAAGGCCTCAGCAACTTCACGTAGTCCTGTAACTGGGATTACTTAACTGGAAGACCCCTAAGTATAAATATTTACTAACAATTTCCAAAATGATGGGCATGTTCAGAATTAATAGCAATGGAAGGAAAATTATAAATGTAAAATACATATAGAGCTTTGTAGTTAGATTTTAAATTCTATGCAACCACAGATTTTTAAATATTTTTAGACATCAAAACATAGGAGAGATCTAAATTTAACGAATCCTTCAGATATTCTCGACATAAGAATGAAGAACATAAAAATATATTTTTTTTCCTATATATAGAGTGTATTTTATCTAAACAAAAATATTTCCTCAGGACCAATGCTAAAGGTTATCTGCAAAATAATTCACAGTGTTCAAATGACAGAGGAATACAAGCTAACAAAATATCCTGCATGTGATAGTAGGAAACAGACATCTCTTGGAAATGTTTAAAGTGGTTTTCTGTGATGATGGTGTAAAGGGTGTAAAAGCTATCTTTTGATATAGATTTACACTTCTTGATCTATAGGACTCAGAAATGTTCCAATAAGGCAGTTAAATAACGTGGAAGTGTAGCAAAGCATTTAGTTCTGCAAATTAGATAAATGTTGTGGAAAGTGCATCTTCTACCACCCTGTGGCAGTTTAGAATCACTGCATATTAGCATACCTCATTAAATATATTTAGCTTAATTCATATTTCCTTAATGAATTTACTCACCAAGAAACATGAAAAGAACTCAAAGGATTCCTGCCCAATTAAAGGATCCCTGCCCATGTGCATATGCAACTAATAAATTGCTTTAAAAGTATATGTTTTATTGGAAACATTGCCTCTTTAGCAAGCAGTGCCATTTTTAGGAAAATGAAAATACATTATTTTATATGTTTGTCATTACTTAATTTCTAGTAACAGTTATATTGTTATAAAAGTCATAAATTCTGTCCCATTACCACCTACAAATAGTTACATTGGAATAACTGTCTTTCAATTTTCCAACTCTGAAATGTTGAAGCAGTCAGTCTTCCATTATGAATCAATATTGCTTGTTTTCATTCTCCTGTATAAGGATGTTGTTTTCAGATGTCTTTTAACGGCATACATTTTGATTTTCAAACTATGTGACAAGGTCATACAAGAAAAGTATTACCTAGTATCATGTTTAGTTTACTCCTGTAAAGTAGCATGCTTATAGAATGTAATAATAGTAATATAGTAAAATTAGATGATAATAATTTCTATTTTCAGAAAATATTCTAAATTTTTATGTCATTTAATTCAAGTTTCCAGTCTTTATTTACCAGAGATTACTAATAACACAATACAATAATAATCTCAACAAAACATTAGACAATCTACTGTTTTCCTGTTTTCATCAGGAATCTCAGTCAAATCAGCAATTTCAGAACCATGCTAATAAGTTCTTCAGTTATGGGAATGTAACTTCTTTTTTGCCATAAATATCTTTCATTGACAGAAAATGCTAAGAACATGACAGTAAATCAATCAAATACTGTGTTCTCAAAAGCATGGTCCTTTTTCTAGAAATTAAGTGTAGAGTGTGCATGAGGCCAGGTCTGGAAAGAAATTAAATGAGCAGTTGAGAGCACGAAGATTTATAACCCGCATTTTATTACACTGGAAACATTGAACCAAAATGTTGTTCTTATTTTTTCTCAAGTTACAGGCTAGCTGTTTGAACATGTTTTAGCAAATTCTGAATACTTTCAAGAGGTTAAGTCATCCATGATATGCAACACTATGCTTATAAGCTTAAAGAAGGAGATGAAGTGTGAATTTGATATAATTGCAAGATTATACTTACAGGAAGATAAGGATATTAATAGTTAAGCCATATATAAAGCTTAAAATTATCCTATTCAAAGGAAGAAGCTTCAGTGGTGTTAGACATGATATTTTACTTGACGAGAACTCAGAGTTCAGCATTGATAGGGATCTTATTTTATTGTTCTAAGAATAATAGAGATCATTATTATTTCATTCATATAGTACTGGGTCTATATTCATTATGGACAGGATGAATGATCTCCTAAACCTCTAGGTGACGGGTATATTTTTTTCTCAAGTAAATGTGTAGTCTCTCCCTCCCTGCCCAGTGTTTCTATATATTGGTTTTTGCATAGATTAATTTAAATATTTCTGTATAATAAGTAAAATAAGGTTAAGGATTCATATAGAGATTCATATTCATGTAGAGAGACTTCACTGATGGCTAGGCTGGCACAAGCTGGTGGTTTGTATGTGTCTGCATTTGTACTGCATATGGTGTGAAACTACTCATGTGTTAAACTGCTGAACAATGTGACAAATTACATTTACCATGCACCTGGGCTACCTCACCTGCTTTGTAACCACTGAACCCTGTCCACCAGGATTTATTCTAACATTCTGATTCTCTAAGGAGCTTCACACAGAATATAAAATATCTAAAACCTCTGACAGACAATTGCTGCCACATAGTGCTTCCCGTCTGATTTATGTTGATATGAACTTCAGAAATGGCAAGGAATTGTACCTTTTAGCTAATATGAAGTATAATAGGATGTCTATCACAGAAAGACAAATTTCAGCCTTTCAGTTCCTCCGGGGTTGTGGGAGCATAGATTGAAATTAGTGTTGCAAAATGGATGTCTTGAGATAATTTTGGTTTCGCCATTTATTTTTAAGGAGTTACATTCTTATCTTGTTCTGTTTTCTGAGGTTTCCTTTGCACTGTGTTAAATAATAAGACACTGTGTTATTTTGATTTCTGGTTAAAGGCCTCCTGTCCTTACCATCTGTTGCCTTATCTTCACAGATACATACATAAATTTGATACAAGATGGAAATGAAGGAAGAGCTGCAAGAAGAAAGGAAATTTATTCCTGGGATTCAGAAAGAGGAAGAGGATTGTGGGAATCAGCCTGACCGGTATTCCAGGTCAGGCAACCATCGCCAAAGATGGGTTGTATCCCAACCCTAAACCTTGAGAGGCATTTGTTTAAGCTGTAGTGACCCCAGGAAAAAAGTTATGGGATTGCTCATGTTAATACCTCGTACATATTCCTAACCCTCATTTCCCAGTTAATTACCACCATTCTCAATTCCTAGAATGTTCTCTCTTCCTTGTATCCCCATTGGCCCTCAGCTGATGTAAAGTTCCACCCAATATACCCCACTGGACCCTACTTTCCCTTACCCCACCTCTGCACCACTTTCCCCTATACCCACTGGACCCTAACCTCAACACTACCTCCTCTTTTGCCCCATATTTATACCCTGGACCTCCCTTCCTCCTGGTCTTCGACTACTGGCTCCTAAAGAGACCTTGTCCCCTCGGTTGTTGTTTTATTCGAATTTTTGGGCCTCGTCCCACATTTACCTCTTTTATTATTAAGGTGTTTTATGTTGCTAAGTCGTGGTCATCGTACCGCTCTTCTTTTATTTCTGCCACTTTTGCTCTGAGTATCTGCGAACCCTAAAAAAGATTGCCAGGGACCACCCTCAATCCCAATAGAGGATGGTCTTTCAGTCTTTTTTCTAATGTCCACAGAAGCCACGATGCATGTGGAAACTGAAATGTCAGTTTTTCTTCTTTTCTGTTTCTTTTTTTCTACTTTATTTAGTTGTTTCTCCATTAGTAAAGACAAATTTCCTAGAGCAGTGCTTATTCCATTTGATCCGCAGCTGCTCTTCAGAGAGTTAGAAGATGAGGATTTATATGTTGATTTATTCTTGATTTTGATATACGTGAGAAACAAGAAGTGTTTTTTAAAGTAGCGACTCACACATCCAAACAAGCAGCTCTACCCTTCTGACTTGCAGATACACAATCTTCCTGGTTTTGTATACCTGACAGGCCTCTGAAACAGATACTCTGCTACAAATGCTGTAGAGGTGATACTTCTTTCTCGTCTGCTTAAATATGTGGCACTGAGGAAATCTGTATGAAGTTCTTCCCACAGTCTTGTTCCCTTTGCCAGCTGCTTGCAGCCCTTTGCCTGCAACTTGACCTGTGGTTTATGTAGGACTAAAGATGCTATTCTTTATTTGCATTTACTCCATGCTAGCACGCACTGGTTTTGACTGGGGTAGTTATTTCTCTTTGTAGTAGTCAGTATGGGACTGTCTTTTGGGTTTGGGAGCAAAAGCAGCTTTAATAACACAGATGTTTTAGTTGTTGCTGAGCAGTGCTTACACAGTTTTACACACTCTCAAGGATTTTTTCTGCCTCTCACCCCACTCCATCAGTGAGCCTGGGAGTGCACGAGGAGTTGAAATGGGGCACAGCCTGGACAGATGACCCCAACTGACCACAGGGATATTCCATGCCACATGGCATCATGTTCAGCATATAAAGCTGGAAGATAGAGGAGGAAGCAGGGGATGCTCGGAGTGACAGTGTTTGTCTCCCCAAGTGATCATTACACATGGTGGGGCCCTGCTTTCCTGGAGATGGCTGAACAGCTGCCTGCCCATGGGAAGTGGTGAATTAATTCCTTGTTCTTCTGTGCACACAGCTTTTGCTCTACCAATTAAACTGTTTTATCTCAAACCATGAGTTTTCTCACTTTTACACTTTCACATTTGTCCCCCATTCCACAGATAGAGGAAAGGAGGGGAAGTGTAAGAATGTATAAAGTGTGGGGTTGCTGACCAAGGTTAAATCACCGGAGTCATAATATTTTGATATTTAACATGTACAGAACTGAATTGTTCATTCCTATATATATACGCTTGAAGTCCATGTGATTAGCATTGTTATGACTGAACAACTACCAACTATTTCTGAGATATTTAAAAAATAAATTATAATAAAAAACTAGTCAATTATTAAACAGATACTTGTTTTCAATTCCTATGGTTCTTTATACCAGAACTTACTTTGAAAGCTAAATATTGTTTTGGGGAAAATGTACTAACTTAAATAATGTTTTATCCTCATTTTCAAATGGAAATTTTTTTGAGTGAAAAACTACACTTAAAAATCTGGATCCTCCTCGAGTGAGAAGTTCAGGAGAAGTTTTAAGAAGTCAGTTCCAACTTATGATAGTTGATTTCAGATAAGGGGAAGATCAGACCCATATTTCTACATCAGAGGATTTCCTAGGCTTTATGTAAAGGGGGTAGAGACACAGGTGGGTCAGAAGCAGTGCTCTAATCCATATAAATACATAACCATGTTTTGATGATGCATTGTCATGTATTCCACTCTGATCTGTACGTAGTGAGATGTCTCCTGTTATTTCACCATTATTCCTTTTTTAGATTGGAAGTTTCTATCCCCATACCAAGACAACTTCCTTCTTCTTCTGTACACAGAAGTTAAGACTCGGAAAAAAAAGGAAAACCGTGCATCTGAGCTAAGTATGTGTGTAATAGGATTGTAATGATTTTTTTCTAAGTTTGTACAACTAGAAAAGAAAATTGTAGCTTCTCAGAATGTTATTAATACAAAAAGGGAAATGCAATGTTCATAGATCCTAAAGTATCACCCTTTTCTAGCTCAGAAAAATGCATGATTACCATATGTCCTTAATTTCTTTGTTAATGCTCCAAATAGCTGTTATTCATATTTTAATCCTTTTGAAGGCATTAAATAGAGAATAGAGAATTTCAGTTAACATGTGTTTGCCCAGCTTGTAAATAAACTTTGCTTCTGGCTAAATATATAACCCAACAGAGTATTTCATTGGGGTGTCAGGCGGTTAGAGGAACAGTTTTATATCTTAAAGGATGTAAAGATGTTTTCATGCAAAACCTTATTACAAGATAACTATGTTATCCTGATTTAAACCAATTTATTTGGTGTAACTGTTAAATCTTAACTGATTTTTATTTTTCTGTTGAACTTACTGGGTAGCATACACAAAATTCTTTTATCAAAAAAATATATTATAAAGTATTAATTATCAATGTATTACTTAAAAGTTGTAAATGAAAGGCAGATTCAAATATAGTATTTCTTTAGATTTTCTAATGATATAATACTGTTAATATAAAAAAGAACAAAGATTGATATAAAATATGAAAATATATATTCCAAGTGAATGTAAAAGAAAATTCAAATGAAGCAGTAGTTAAATAAAAAAAAATATTATTTGAGTGGAGCTTTAAATAATTAGTTCCTTTTACACCGCCAAAATGAACTAAAGAAGCCTGAGCATAAATGAGAATCAGGTTCTTTTTCAGGTAAATCAAGGCCAGAAACAAGACTATGATATAGGTCTAAGGTCTAGCAAGCAGCACCAGAGATGGAGGTGGAGACTGGCGCCTGCTCCACAGCTTCCCTGGTATAAGGACTGATGCCTTGGGTGGGCAGTCTGGGGTTCTGGACCACGGGCAGAGTGGAGGGAGGTCCCCAGAGGAGCTTGGGCAGGAATCATGAAGCCTTTGAGTGTCCTTAGGGCCTGGACAAACAGGGAAGTCTTTCAGGATATAGACATGTAAGACCAAGACTCAGTCTGGGGACAAAGTTGAAATCTAGTTCTCTAACTGCCTTCATAAATAGTTTCACTACAAAAGTTTTTATGCAAAATCTGGTCTCCTCTAATTCTTCTGTCTTCAATACGATGAAATTTACATACTCTCAGAGGATTATAACACATTTTGGAACCCCTTTGCCTAGGCTGAGGAGTAATGAAAATTCAGACATGCTGGGATTTTATTTTCTTTGCTTTAAGCAGGTGCCTATATTTCTACAGGTTTTCTATTTTCATTTGTAAAAGCATTTATGTCTTCCCATCAATTCTATGAGGAGTGTAAACACTTTCTATAGTTGGTTTGGATCGTTCTACTGATGCTTGGGCTTTTTAGCTGGAAACCTAAAATAAGCAATCCAGATTTTCCTGTGCTGCAGATGTTACAAATTTTGTGGGCTTCTATAAAGTTTACTGAACCACACAAATTCATGGAATATTCTGAAGAAGATGAACATAAAACAAAGGATAATCTCTTGTTTGGAATCCTGCTTCATAATGGATGCTTTGAATGAACAGTGATGGATGGTTTGAAACCTCAGATAACATTCCACTATTATAGCAAAATTAATTGTTTGTGTCTAATCACCATAGACTAAAAATATTATTGGCAAAACAATATTCTAAGGAAACAGTCTTTTGCATCATGACCTCCTCTATGTCTTTTGCTTTTATGAGTCATGCATTTCTTTACCTTATTATTCCCTCACACTTCTGTAGCCTAGGTATTGAAGGATTTTGTATTCCATTTTCTTTTAATCTCCCACTTGTGTGCTGTGCAAACCACTATTTTTGCTACTGACAAGGACACTTCTATGCAATACAGCTGCTGCTTCTTCTATTGCTACAATTTGCAGTAGAACCAAGGTCTGGTCTTGAGTTTGCATCAGGATCATTTACTTTGTTCCTTCAATGCAGCATGGTTTCTTATGTTTGCCAGCTTGTCTTTTGATCATTATGATATAATCGCTATTTGTGGCAGCTCAGTAGATGTACTTGTCACTTACCTCCCTATTTTGTTTCTGTCATGCTATCCATATTTGTTTTTCACAGTACTTTCATTTACTTCTCACAGTTACAGTTGTCAAAGTATCTTAGGCTTGCTGTTCATCAACTTTCTGGTCCCGATTTTATTTATATAATTTCTTAAAATTGTTGCAGCATCTAATTTTACAGAGTCTAACTAGGAGGAGAAGGGGAGAGGAGAGAATGAGGGTTTTTTGTAGTATCTCAGATCCAGACAATTTCACTTCCCATTCTGACATCTCAGTAATCTTTGTCTTTTTTTCACTTATAATTTTTAAGGCTTTTATATCTGGTAGGACAGAAGGCCTCTCCAGATTTAGAAAAAGGGTAGATAAAATAATGCTGGAAACAATTTAAACTGAGAATTCCTGAACTATATAGTACTTGACAAGCATTACAGGAAAAATAATTCAGAGATTAAAATATCATTTACTAAAATTTGGTCAGTGGTGCTAAAGGACTTGAAAACAGTATATTGATATAAAATTGAAAAAAAAAAATAGCAGAGAGAAAAATCTCAAGAGCTAAAAAAAGATGGACCACAAGCTGTGAGGATGTTGCAAAGCTTTACAGTATGTGTGCTGTTTCAGAAGGGATTTATTTTTTTTTTCAACTAAAAACTCAGGGATAAACTGTACATGGATACATGTAACGCCTTTCAGGACCTGAAAAGGTTAATGAAGTCCACATGACTTGGTCTTTCTCTCTGTGAACTGTACTAAGAATTCTAACAGCTGATTCTACAAGCCTGCTCCAGGTAAAAGTCAGCTTTTCCTGATATCCTTAAAAAAAAATAAGAGAATTCAATATATCCCCCTACCTGAGCTCCACACTGTGTAACCCAAGGATACTTGCTTGAAAAAGAAATGCACGGAGTTGTGGCTCAGGCAATTAGACCTAGTTTCCAGGGATACACTCTAACCATAGTGCCAACAATTTTCTTTCCCATTTCTTGAACCTGAGTTAAATAATCTAAGTGTACGCAAATTTCTATAAGATAAATATACTCTTAATTTGTCCGTAAGTGACTAAAAAAGAATTACAATTATCAGTAAGGATCAGCAATGGAGACTTGAAAAAAGTAAAATAAAGTGGTTTGAAGTGATCTCTGAAGGATCTTCTGCTCCTGTCACACCAAGTATAACTATGTCCTAGATTTGATCATGTGAGCTACGGTCTTTGATTAACAGGATCTTGAATTTCTCCAAGGAAGGAAGTCCCATCACTTTTTTTCATCACGTACTCTTTTTAATGCAGCATTTTGCTGATGACCTTTTTTCCCAATGTCCAGTCTGAATTCCCCAAGACACAATTGGTCTTTGCATTTTTTTACACATTCTTCTACTGAGAAGAGTCAGGTTACATTGTGGAGCATCAGTCACATACATTTAGAGAGCTTTTAATTTGCTGCCATCCTTGTCAGATTAAAGAAGTGTTTTAGCTATATAAAAGTGAACTTGTATGTGTCACATTTACTTATGTGATATTCAAAATTTTATTTTATTGATGTTATAGAAAACCATTAAATTTAAAATTAAGGGACAATACCTGTTACTAACAAATATATTATCTAAAGTTTTTGTAAAAAAATTCACATTATGAGATAATGATACAAAATGTGTATCGGGTGTAAACGTATTTTGAGGAGACTTTTTGTTGAGCCTTTTAAAATTTATTTATCATTCAAACTAATTAAAAAAATAATTAAGTAGTCATGAATATCACATTTGTACAGAAGTAAAAAAAAATGTGGCTGGCATATGCATTATTGAGGACTGCTTTGGAAAAAGCTTGCCATTGAATATTTTTTCTCTTTAAATTCACCTCATTTTCATGTTAATGTCTTTAGAAATGTCAGTTCAGTACTTTTGCTGTTACAAACTTTTCAACAAGTAGCCATAAATAATGAATTAGTAGCAATATTGTTCTAATAACTTATTTAGGCCATAATTAATTCACAGCTTTAGGCATATTTAAATAAGGGTCTGCTTTTAAGTTTATCGCTTTCAACAGAACTTGTCATAGGCTGGTAAACACAATCTGGGTGAAAAAAGGCCAAAAAAAAAAGGCGAGACAAGGAAAAATCCCACAGTTCTCGTGGCCTCATTTTGAAAAGTCTAATCTATAGGAAACGTATGCTGCAAACTAAATTACCTGCAATATCTGAGCCCACACAGCAAATTCCTTCACCCCCTCTTTAACTTCCTATCAACTTTATAAGCGCCATCTCTGGGTTCTTTGTTGCTATTCCCCAATTCCTGCTTTTTATGCAGAAGAGTTAATGGGGTTATAATTTCGTAATTAAAGCAGATAATTTTAATTTCTCTGATGACTCTTTATTATGATAATCTTGTTAAGATTATGGTGTTCATTTGTTGCTGTGAATGATCATTTGGCTTTTGTAGAAACTGTCTGTTCTACCGAGCCACTAAATAATTAAGCAAGCAGAACATTCAAACCAGCAAAGTCTTGCTGTTAATAGAAGACCAAAGTCAGAGTTAACTCTCTGTAAACCTATTAAGGGATTCAGACATAGAACATACCAGATTTACTGTCAGTCATCAAATAAGAGATAAAGCTTCATTAACTGAGTATCTAATTTCACATTTAATGAAGACCTGGCCTCCTAGATTGGATGACAGCGCAGGCTTTCATAGGACAACAAACATAAAATGAAATGCTTCTAAACTAATTAGTAAATCTGATAGGAGATCCAAGAAGTCGGGTCCTGGAGAGGAATGTCGAGCAGAGGAATAGTCCTGACTAAAATGTTGCCTCAGTTGCTTTAGTTGTCTTCTGCAGTGTAGCATCATGTCTGCTTTAAAGGGAAAGAAGTGAATTATTATTTCATTCTCTTGTTTGCTGAGTTTTTGTGCATATGGGTCTCCTTTACATTAAATTTTGTACTCAAAGATGACTGAAATAATAAATCTGGTACATGACAGTATGACAATACGTGCCTGTGCAGTGTACACAGAGCGCCTTTACAAACATTATATACATTGTATCAGTATAAATATTTCTATTTGTTTAAAGGCTTTTGCAAGGCAAAACACTTTGGTGACTTTTACGAAGCTGCTTTTTTGTTTTTAGAGGGATAAACCACAGAAAATTCAAGATTTCCAGATTAACTTTCTGTTCTCTATTGTGGGATATTTAGGTGGGTCAACTTTTTTTATTTAAAAAGCATTTGAAACTAAACTAGGTCTTGGGCATGTGGGGATGATGGGGACAGGACATCACAGATGGCACACAGGGAAAGTGACACAGATCAAGACAATTGCATGCAACAATAAACATTTTGGCTTTGGAAAGCTGGCCATAAATATTTTCAAGTCTGGTGGGAAGTAGAAATGAGGAAAATAGTAAGATTGCATTTCTGCATTTATAACAACATTGCTGTAATAAATGAAAATATTTCTTGAGGTTGTACATATTCATCAAGATTTTAAATAAAATTTGTAAACACATGGCATTCTTAATAAGCTTATAAAAGGAAAGATATAGCTACTTAGAAATAAACAAGGTAAATATGTTTAAAGCAAATGTAGCATTTGATATATTATGATAAAAGTATACATTTTGAATAAATATTTCAGTTGCTGTCATAATTTCAATACCTCAATAGGAACATAGTTGCTTATAAAAAATCCATCCTCTAATCATATATTAACCGGACGCAGTTTTAACTTTTTGGCAATCTCCACACATAACTACATTCCAAGGGAATTACTGCATGGAGTTTATAAAGGACAAATAAACACATAAGCAACATTTTTTAAAACTATTATATACATTTCCCTGAAAATATTCATGTGCAAACACAAAATAGTTGATATGTAATAAAGCAACATAAAACCCTGAAATTGGAGATCACGCCATTTATCTAGTAAACGTCTTGCGTGTCATTAGAACAGATCGTTTTGTGGTGATGTGCGTTTCTGATCATTTTGTTGTTTCTTACAGACTTTTGTGTATTTTATGATCTTCAGCATTTTTCATTTTCCTAACAAGGTTATCAAGTGTCAATGTTTACTGCTGTCTTGAGGACACTGTATGTCTTTTCCTGTCTAAATTTAGCTTTCATGTGGATCTGCTATGCTTTAGCCATAAAATATATCTGCTAGCGAATCCACACATCCACACATCAAGAACCTGAAAACGATAATTTTTTTTTTTTTTTTTAATGAGAAGTTACATTAGTGACATGGTGACTGCATACAGGGATTTCCTATTGGGACAGGCAATCTCCAGTCTATAAAATAACTGATACCAATGTCACAGATAATGAAGACTAAATACAATTATACTGACTGTTGATAAATCACATTTGGCCTATTACAAATAATGTTTCCCCTTTTGGATGCTAAATTAAAATAGAAAATACCTTCTGAAAACCAAAGGATAGTTGTCTCCCACATTTTACATATTACTGTGAAATTGGCTCTGGTAAATCTCATGAGCAATTGTTTATCTGTACTAGACTATAAGAAGATCTATAAAACAAACTGCACCTACAAATCTTGCTTCCCTGAATTTTGTGCAGAAAGAAACTGCTGATAAATGAAGACAGAAAACTATCCTTTCTTAATTGTGGAACTTTTATTTTGGAGGCTGTTTAGAGGTCTTAGTGTGCACTCTAGTTCTGTTATCCCTGAAATGGCTTTCCCAAATGCCTAAGTATAAACTGAAAGCCTAATAAGCTCAATGGGTTTTCCTTGAAACCTATGTGGAGGTAAACACGTACTAAAGAATGGCACAAAATGTACATAGAGAAGACTGAGTTTTATCCATCAGATTATTTTCATCTACACTAAATAATGCTTGTGTAAAACATTATCACATTTCTGACAGCTTTTATCCTTATTTGATAGGGCATGTTTCCAATGATATATCCGATCACAATATCTGCCTATCAGATACTAAATTCTTTGCTGTTAACAGAGATTATCACACCCTTATTCATGGGAGTTAGAATTTAAATGAGGAAGAATTCTCAAGGTGAAGAGACTATTCAACATTCATAAAGGGAAACAGACTACGGCTTGTGGGTGATGCATTTTCTTGTGCATGAATTAGCATGTAGGATAATTCATTGAAAACATTCATAGTCAATTTTAGAAGAGTTATTTAAAGCCATATAGATGACTAACCACTAAATTTTACTTAACATGTAATGGCAAGAAATACTGTGCTTTCAGGAACAAAATATCCAGAATTATCACCGTGTCTTGTATTCTTAAAAGGTCCCCAGACTCCTACTTTTCAGAGGTCTGCCTGTCTCTTTGGGTAATGGTTTCTGTTGATGATTTCATCCAAATAAAATAGTACGCTTTTTTTT
>VWZS01000780.1:656299-683655 GCA_013397075.1 Rhabdornis inornatus | reverse complement strand
TTTTTTTTTTTTTTTTTTTTTTTTTCCAGAGACAGACATTAAGAAAATACTTTGAAACTAAGTTAGTGGGTTTAGGTCTTATCTGTAAAACCAAATATAAGACGTGAATACCAAGGCAGTAATTAGACAGAAAAGAGAAAGAAATCTGACACGGCCCGTCCAATCCGTCCAATTGTTCACTCCGGCTGGACACCCCGGCTAGCTCTGGGCGGGTCTGCGCCACGAGTGGCCCTTCCTAGATATCTCCAGGAGAATCCAGGTAAGGGTTTGCAGCGTCCGCTACAAAGACGGCAGCCGATCTGGTGGAGGACAAAGAGCAAGAGGGAGTCCTTTGGCAGATCCAGGAAAGGGCTTATGGGAGAGGGACGAGGTACAGGTCCGCGGTCAGCGAGGAGGAACAGCCAAAGACAGGGAGAAAGGGTGTGTAACAACTTAAATAGGGGTCCCTCCCATTGGGAGGGTACAATGCAAGAGCCAATAACAGCAAATGGGGGGAGGGGGGCATACAAGATAAACCAATCAGGCAGAACCTGGGCGGGAGAATACAACACAACCAGTAGAACACAAGGGACGGGACAAATGACAGGGAACATTCAGGAAAAAGGGGAGGAGCCAGGGAGCATTGACATAGCCTTGGGAGGGGACTGGGGAGACGGGCAGGGACCTTTCTGGAAGATGGGCTGGGTGCAGGGTTGATGGACAAGGGCTAAGGCGGGAAGGGAACAAACCATTACGATTGAAAACCAGGGGGAACAACTTAGGGATAAGCCATTATAGAACACAGAACAATAAAACTTTAACAATAAAATAGCAAGCCACAACAGAAATCCAGAAGGTTAACAAGGGCGTATATGGCAACCCCTGCTGCAAGCCTGCCACACAGGGGATTTGTGGATCCAGGACCCACCTGAGACATGGCACAGCTTTATAAGCTCAGCTCAGAGTACTAAGAAAGGCCCATCAAAAGGCTGTTGACAGATAAGAAATCCAGACTGCAAACTGAGGCATGCATGATTGTTATATTAGGAGAAAGTACTGAGGTAGATATGACAGTCCAAGAAAGGTGAGGATGCTGCAGCCCTATGCCTCAAGGTCCAAAAATTGCAAGTTGAAGTGAATGATATGATCTTCCCTCAGCCTCCCAGTTCCTCACTATAAGACTTGTGCTCCCGACCCTTCACCAGCTCCACTGCCCTTCTCTGGACACATTCCAGCACCTCAATGTCCGTCTTGTAGTGACAAGCCCAGAGCTGGACACAGAATTCAAGGTATGACCTCAACAGTGCCAAGTATAGGGGGACAATCGCTGCCCTGGTCCTGCTGGCACACTATCCCTGATACAGGCTAGGATGCCTTTGGCCTTCTTGGCCACCTGGGCACATGCTGGCTCATGTTCAGCCAGCTGTTCACCTGCACCCCCAAGTCCTTCTCCACCAGGCATCTTTCCAACCCCTCTTCCTCAAGCTGTATTGTTGCATGAGGTTGTTGTGACCCAAGTAGCACTTGACCTTGTTGAACCTCATTCAGTTGGCCTAGGACCACTGCTTCAGATCCCTCTACAGAGCCTTCTTACCCTCAAGCCATATGTTACTGGGCTCTGAAAAGATATTTCCTGAGGAGTCCAAAGTGTGATCTCCTGAAATACAGTGATATGTTTTCTTATTTTTTATTTTTTCTCCTGCTTCTCAGGAGATCGCGTTGCAGCAGCCAAAGCCACCTTCAGCCTTCACGCATTCAACTACTGGTTTTTCATTTGTAAGTTTGAGGACCAGCATCATGTCCTCAATTACCAGTTCCTCAATCACATGTGACAGGAAGATGTTGTCAGCATGATCCTGAATTGCTTTTATCTTTCTGTGCTATCCTTCCAGAAGAATTCAGGATGGTTATGCCACACATGAGGATCAAAGCTTGTGATTGTGAAATATCTATTTCTTCCTGACTAGGCAGTCTGCAGCAGGTAAGTGCAATATCACATCACCCCTGCTGCTCTGCTTGCCAGCCCTGACTCAAACGGTCTCAGCTGGCTCATCATCTGTCCCTATGCAAACCTCCATGCATTTCTGCATGCATTCTCACATAAAAAGCAATTCCCTCTTTTCACCTACTCAGCATGAGTATACCAGCCAAAACCTTGTTTCTGACACCTGCTGCACAAACAGCTATTAGCCCTTTCTCTCCTCACTGGCGGGACTGACGAGAAAAACATCCAGCCTTCCATGTTCCAGAGGTTTCAGGGATCCTTTTCTGCAATCAAGTCACAGACCCTATTCTGTAGTTAGGATTCTGCAGATGGAGCAGGCACTGTTTTCTTGGTGGAAGAAATAATGAACTTCCAGGCTTTACTGTCACAGGAGTCTCTGTTTCTGTTCCTGAAGCTCAAACTTTGAAAAAAATAAAAAGACTTCTGAGTTAATACCAGGAGGATAAGACTACATCATGCCACTGTAAATGAGTAATTGGATAATAGCTATGGCAAAGAATGATTGTCAATATACTTTGAAACTTTATTTTTGCATGGAAATGTTGCACACTGGAGAGTATGCTACAGAAGTCCTAAGGCATTTCAAGATTCATTGATTTGATGGAGTATGGATTATAGAAATGATACCTTTCATAAAGGTATATTCGCTGAGGGAGAGAGAGCAAATGATTTTTGAAGATATAGAATAGGCAAGCTTCTAGGCATTTTAGTTAGTGTGATTAGGCTTGTCATGAGGCTTAGGATCTTTGACTAGACCTAAGTAAAACACACAATAAAAATTCGTAATTTTTGTCAGGCTTATTTAGACTTTCATTTTCCCTAAACCAGCAGGATTTATTTTGTTAGTTTTCTGAAAGGAAGATTTATTTAATCCATCCATATGACAAATAAAATCTTACCACTTACTAAATTGAGAAGCTAATGGACTGAAATGAAAGTTTGAAGCCAATTCCTTCATAGAGAAATGCCAAGTTTGGTGAAATAAAAGGGAATATCATCTATCTTGAATGATTAAAAGTGAATTAGAATAAAAACTAAGATGAAAATAATTCATCAAGTGAATTCTTGTCTCCTTCTGGGATGGGTATACACATTTTTGAATCTTACTCCACAGAAGTATTTTATGGAGTCAGTCTCTATAAAGAAATATAATAATTTCCTGCAGTTAAGCCACAAAGCTTCAGTTTTGCAAATTTTTTTGATTGTGGAAAACACCTGTTAATTTAATTTAAATAAAAATTATTGGCATTTTTAGTGTTAATAGGTTTGATGATAAATAGATATTTTAATAATTTGACCAACATCCTATTAAAATCAATGGGATGATGCATTATTTTAGCAGTATAGAACGGAAGACAAAGCTGTAGGCAGGGAGGACTACAAAAAAATACATTGGATTTACAGAGAATAAAAACAAAATGAAAAAAAACCCAAACCAAACCTAAACAAAATGAAAAAAAAACAATCCAAACCTAAACAAAATGAAAAAACCCAACCCAAACCAGCCAACCAACCAATAAAACCCCCAATAAAACCCCAACAATCAAATAAGAAACTGAAGACCCAAAAAGAAACACAGTGTTTGGATAACAGACTTATTGGTATTATAGAACCTGATTTTATCAAATATTTTTTTTATCAGTGGCAATGTTGTCTAATCATGGAGTCCTTCTTAAAGGATAAAAACTGTTTGGTACCAGCTGTGGGACATCTATAGGGTTATTAATTTTTGAATATGGAACCGTGGATTTTGAAGATGTTCTTTCCTGCTGTGTCCACCACCTTGCTAATACAGCACAGAGTATAGCTGACCTTCGTCCCTCTGTGGGCACCTCCTGGCTCATGATCATGTTCAACTCCAAGATCCTTCATTGAAAAGATGTTTTCTTGCCAGTTGACTCCAGCTTGTATTGATATGTTGGGTACCTCTCCAGGTACAGGACTTGACAATCCCCTTTATAGTTTGCATTCTTGACAGCCTACTTCTCCACCTTGTTGAGATCTCTCTGAATAGCACTCCTGTCTTTTACTTCTTTCTTTACATGACTTCCTACCCTTAAAAGAGGAAAATTAAAAAATGAAATAATTGTTCCTTTTTTAAGATCTTAAATGTAAAATACTCTTTTAAGTAATGAATGTGAGTTTCAGGTTGAGGAATAAAAACAATGACCCTGTGCCATACTTTAAATTGACTGATTTGGGCATTTTTGTAGTATGGTACTGGAAGGTGTGAATAGCATTAGTAAACTAGAAGCTTTGCCCATTTGCTATCTGAAACAAAGATGCTTGTTTTTTGAATTCTACTCCAGGAGACAGGCAATTTATTTTGAATTTTTGTAAGTCTGAAAATTTTAAAGATAAGTGCCTTTTGGCTCTTTATCTCACTCTTGATTTAAACTTCACCTGGCTTTTATTCTGCAAAATATTTTCACCTCATGATATGGATTGGAAAAAATACTTTAATCCAAAAGCACCTTCCCCTGGTTCCCCCCAGGTGTTTTTAGATTTATTTTGGTTCTTGACCTGGAAAAAGGATAAATTTCCTTAATGCAGTTAGATAAATAGATGGTTAGTGTTTATTTGCACTTATATTAAATTGTTTCATGCATTACTTACATTAACATACATAAAATACCATTAATTTGATATACAATAAATTCAGATGCAAGACGGACTTGTAGAGCAATGAAGAAAAAGCAAGGTGCGTTAGCAACATGCAAAAATTGCATGCAATCTGATTCTGGAGCAAGAAATTAGAAACCATCATTATCATCCCATCTCTCCTAGCAAATTATTTGAGATATTGACCATTCACTGAAGACTCAGCCCCCTCTCATTCTTTCGTCCATGGAAATGACTATTCATAAAACCTTCTATGCATTGAAAGTGTGAAGGAGGGTTTTGCATCTATAAATTATTTGAAATGTGGATGTAATTGGACAAATCATTGGAACTGAACAGTGATAATACTTTCTAGATAACTGTAGAGAAATCTTTAGAAAACTGCAATTTTTTAATTAATATTTTGTCAGTTTATAGGATTGGCATTTATTTGTCTTATTGCTGATATTGATCTTGAGTATATGACTGTATAGTTCACTGACTACTGATGATTTGCATTGATGAATCATGTGAATAAATCCACAGATTACAAATCCTAATGTGTTTTAAACCATGTTGCTTGATATATGTAGAAAGATACTTGAAAATCACAGAGATAATTCTTTGTTTTACTATAACTTTTACTTTACTTTCTCAGTTAATCAAGTACCTGTGCAGACTCAGCCATCCCTCTGAACTTTTCCTACAGTACATCAATAGATCTTTGTACCATTCTGGGTCTTGGATACCAGGTTTCCCACAGATGGGGAAGTACAGACCTAGTCTAATAATGTTAGTGATAATTTGATGGTAAATTCTTTCACCTTTCTTCAGAATTGTTAGTACTTTCTCAGCCTCTTGTTTGGAGAGAAAGCAAGCAGCCTTCCTTGACTACTGGTTTGTAGTGTCTGCCCAGAAGAGAATGGTGGAAGGTAGTTCTTTAATGAGGCCTTTCTCTTCCTGCTTAGTTTCTCACCATGATCCCAGCACCAAAAAGAACAAAAGAAGTTTTATGCAAAGTTTTATTTAGATACTGCTGAAGATATACATGTAGCAAAGAAAATACAGATATTTTTGTAGATATACAAAGAAAGCAATCAAAACTACTTTTATTTAAAATTATGTATTTTTGCTTTAATGGGCAGAATACTGATTTTATTTATTTATTTGCATCATTTCTTCAAAACAGTAGATAATCAACAATGGTTTAATAAATTTATATTCTGCATATCTTTTCTATTTGATGAGTAATGAGATCCATGCCATAAGCATAGACAAAATTTAAGGTAAAACTGCTGGAAAAAAAAGGGTGATCAGAGAATATTTATGGTAAAATTAAAGTATTATAACAACACTTATCTGTGAACTTAACTGTAAAGTGACTTTCACAGACTGAGGTTTTGGTTGAGAATTCAATGTTTTGTTTACTGCATAAGCTAACTAATCAACAAAACCAATTTTGCTGCACACACTACAGGACATCTCTGGTTCTGCTTGCTGAGAAAGAATTTGTCTTTGTGGAAGACACACATCATAAACAGTGTGATAGCTTCAGTTGATAGTCTAGTGATTTTACATAAATTCAAAAGAGTACATCTGAAGCCATTTGCTAGTGTTTTGTATGCTGTAGTTAATGAACCACAGAAAGGTATTGTTGGAGCTAAGAGAGTTGAATATTTGGTATATTTTAACATGCTTTAATATATAAAGACAAAAATTACATCTCTCACTACGCTGGCAATAAGAAATGCTCTATGCTGTGGTGAAGCTATAGACTCTTGTTGAGACTAGAGTAATGAAAATTAGGGGCTTTGCATTCTTTTTGGCTAAATATTAGTATTATGAACTTCACATGTCCTCTACCGCCAATAAAGGAGACTAATGTTAGGCTACAGAGATAGGCAAGTCACTCAGCCACTGACTATGACCTGGCCTGATATTAAGCTGACTGAATAGGATATGAAAAACTATTGTTTGTGACATGAAAAATTTTTGGATGTAATAGATAACAGTGCAACAGCTGGCAAATGTTAATGATTGCACTATGAAGGACCATCACATTTCACAGTTGCTTAGGGGGCAGTTATGTGAGAACTGACTAAATATCACAGACTGCTGGCAGGGGATACTGGGGACCTTTATAGAAGTAGAATTTTCTGATGTCAACAGCACATTAATAACTTGATCTGTAATACCGTAAAGGTCAGAGATTACCTTGGTAATGGTATAAGAAATAGAAAATTTGGATATATATAGCAAAATTGAGACTAAAAGCAAAAAATAATTAAATGAGAGTTACATGCTTGACAGGAGACCAAGAAAGGAAAAGGGAGCTGTGAGGACAGCTAGAAGCAGTCAAGAAATGAGAAAGAGATAGCAAGTTATGTGATTGGTACTCTTTGGGGATATCCATTGGGCAAGCCACATGCCTTGATCTCTGCAGTCTGTCAGGGTAATAAACCAGAATTTTCTGACTATACGTATTTCCACAAGTAGAAATGCTAGAGAGCAAAGTGCTGACACATGGAGACATCCCAGTAACAGATTGCTGGTGCCCATTTCAGGTTTGGCAACACTGAACCACTTCCTAAAAGAATTTGACTGCAGATATATAGACAACTAACTTTGGAAAAGATAAAAGAACAAACCTCAAACAGAACTTCTCAGTTCATAAAAACTATATAGCATCTTTAATAGACTGGGGGAGATGGCCACATGATCAAAACCCTCCATCAATGGAAATCTTAAAACATAAATAAAAATTTTGTAAGAATAGGAAAAAAATATTGGACATTGCATTACAGGAATGGAATAGATAATGTCTTCGAATTTCTTTAAATCTTATTTTTTCATAACTCTAATAATGTTATTTGCTATTTTTAACACAAATTCATTAAAGAGTTATAAGAAAATATATTGTTCAACTACTCTGGATACCTTTATCTGATGATGTGTATGGAACTATGTATTTCATGCCTGTCCACTCATTTCCTTATAAATGCTGGTTCAATATTCATCCCACATGTGCATTTCTATAGTTTGACCTAAAACTTAATTGCAACATTTCAGTGTATATTGACTTGCTGAAGCAGAACTTCATTGATTTATCAGCAGGAATATATAAAAGAAGAAATTACTCACCTGGGAGTATCAATAGAATGTCAGTGAAGAATACTTTTGTTTTCTGCCTGTAATATCTCAGTCCTGAAATAACACATACAAATAAGACCCAAACACAAAAAGTACAGCTTTTTCTTTTTCCCTGTCACCCATGTTAGCTTTTATTTTTTTCCTTCTTCTCTTTCAAACAGCCTGTTATGCAATAAACTTTCTGACTATCTTCAGAGAGTATTCCTGAAATATTTCTTTTTGTCATGCATCATTGTATTTTTGGGGGTATTTCATTCCAGCTTTCCTTTTTCATGCACACTTCAACAAAATGCTGTTAGAGAACAGCCCTTGGTCATCTTAGAAGAGTTTTTTTTGTCTAGACAGTGAAATAATCACAGTTAACATCAATGCAAACAAGGAAGAGTGTTTTCAAAAAAATGTACTAATATCCTTTTGAGATAAAAAGCCCAACAGAAGAATTTTAGAGCAAAATTGAAATCAGTATGATTCTAAAAACTGTGTAACGTATTTTTTAACCAGTTGTTGAAGATCAATAGCAAAAGCAACAATATACTAACAGCATCATAAGTTTACAATCAGATGCCTGTGAGAAAAGCTGAAAGCTACAGAAATTATTAGCTTTTTTCCCTTACTTCTTTTGCACTGAGCTCTCTCAAAAGAAATGATATTTTGAATTTTTTTCCCTACTTTTCCCTGTTTTTTTGAACAACTCAGTCTCCCACTGGCTCTGCTCTGATCACCTACAAAACATAGCCAGTTACTTCTTAAAGGCTATAAGGAGCTTCTGTATGCAAGGCTTCCAACTACATGAATGGCTCTGGTTTTAAATTTCTCGTCTTTGTGGCTGGTGGTAAATTTTTTTCAGATTCCTCGAGAAGTTTTATTTTTTAGTTTCCTTTTGTAAGCATATTGGTTTCTTACTTCTTTTATAGGATGCAGGTGTGAGGAGGATCTGGGACTGCTCTGTGCTGGACAGACGCATGGGAAAGTTCCGTTTGTCTCCAACCCACCAACCACAGGGCATGACTGAGCCCCACAGCCAAGGGACTGACATCTTAGGGAAGGTGTATTTAAGGAGTGAGAAGTGAGGAAAAAACATGAAACAGTCCCGCAGACACCAAGATCAGGGGAGAAGAGAGGGAGGAGGTGCTCCAGACTCCTGAGCAGCCTGTGATGAAGTGCTTGATGAGACAGGCTATCCTCCTGCAGCCCATGGGAGATATACTGGAACAGATATCTGTACTACAGCTTGTGGAGGACACCATGCCGTAGCACCTGGATGCCTAAAGGAAGCTGCAGACCATGGATAGCTCACACAGGAGCAGCAAGATGGGCGAGAGAATTACAAGATTAAAAGCGAGAAATCTTTGGTTCAGATAAAGACAGTTTAATAGGTGAAGAAAAATCTGCATGCACAAGTTGTTCCGCCATCTAAAGGAAACCAGGGCTCCATCATGCGTAGTGGTTTAGTGACATCACCACAAATATTCTGCCCCTACATTCCCTCTTCTTCCCCCACCTTTAAATACTGAGCACGATGTCATATGGTATGAAATTATCCCTCTGGTCATTTGGGGTCAGATGTCCCGTCTGTGTCCCCTCCCAACTCCTTGTGCACTCCAAGTCTCCTCACTGTAGGGGTGGTGAGAGAAGCAGAAGAGGTCTTGACTTTGTGCAATAACTAAAACATCCCTGAATCACCAATAGTTTTCAGCACATATCCAAAGCACAGCCCCACTCTATTTGCAGTTAGCAATAACTTAAGTTATTTTTCCCTAAATCAAGTCTTTTTTGTTTGTGGCAGTAATTGGTAAGCAATTGTCCTGTGCTTTTTTGAACCCATAGGCTTCTTTATCTTATTTTCTTCCCCTGTTCCATTGAAAACTGAGTGAGCCAACCAAGTCTAACGCTGCAAGCACAGTATATATGCAGAATTTATTTTTTTTTCCAAATTAAATAAAATAAAACAAGTAGATACTCTTGGCTTCCTTATGGAATTTGGTGTCTTTCCTTTTGGAATTCAGGTTTAATAGGAGTTCACAGCAGAATCAAATCCAGAAGGTAGATACTATGTAGAAATGAGAATACTATCTTCTCTAATTTAACCATGTCCCTGCTAGTTATACACCAATATCCTGATAATAAGCTATATACATAGATTAAATAATTTGTATGGGTTAATTTAACAACAGCTCTTTTAAGTTCTGCAATACCTTAAGCTAATAAATATCTATTCAGAATCTCTCTTTTTTGCTTTTTCTTTGGTTGTTATAGAAATAATAACAAATCCTTGTGACTTAATTGTGATATAACTAGTATATTTTTTTAAAGATTTTTGTAATGTTCTACTTATCCTGGGAAAATTACCTGGAGATATATGAAATAGCCAATAACCATCCCTCCCTGATATCTTTAATTACTTTTATAAAGCATTTGAACAGGAGGATAGAAAAGACAACTCAAAACCAGTAAACAATATGCATATCTTGTTTTGCTGTAAAGCTAGACAGCTATATCTCAAAAGGATCATTTCCTTCAAAATCTCTTAAGTTATTTTTCTTTTTCGTGCTATGCATTTTACCCTTTACATAGTGGTGATAAATGAACACATTCTCTTTGATTCTTCTTCCTCTCAGAATGGCTTTTAAGCTTTATAGTGTTTTTGTTCAATTTCTTCTTTTCTACTCTGATAGAGCAAATTTTGTAGGTCGTTAGAAATAGTACAAAACAGAAAAAATCTACAAATCCTCACAAATATTTTTCTAGCTTTAAAATTGTGTCTTGAGAATTTTCAAAAATAAATTATGTGTCATGGATGATATATCAGGAACCTTCATTCAAGTGTGACACAGATATTCTTACGCTGTTGTACATCCCCTTTGACACTTGTCTCCACATACAAAGTACTTGAATTACTGAGTTGCAATGGTTCACTGAAGGGGAAATAACATACTTTTCTATATTTCAAACTGAAAATTTGCACCAAATTTATTCTCAGCAAACTAGTTCTATAAACATTACATGTGATCTGCTATTCAATTATTCTTCAAAATGTGAAATAAGACTCAGACTCCTTGTCTCTGATAATTTTTTTTTTAAATACCAGCTGAAAGAGAATAGTCCCTGTGGTGACAGCAAAATTAACAAAGCCTGATGCATACATGTGGAACAAATTCCTTGTGTGTCCTTGGAGCCATCATTATACAGGTTCTCAGTAGAGCGCTTTCTTTTAATCTTCTTGCAATCTAACAATGAGTTACATATACTTCATTCTGTCCTAAGGCATAAAAGCCTTTGCTGAATGTGAAAGATACAGCAGTTTGGGCTGGGTTTTTTTCATGTTTTGGGTTGGGGTTTTCTGGTGCATTGTTTTGGTTTTTTTCCTCTTCTCCTGAGGGTTTTGTGACCTATGCAGGAAATACAGAATTCAGGCCAGGAATTCCAGGTGAAAAAAACAAAACAGTGTTAGCCTTTTTCAAGTTAAAATTTGCACCCCAGAATAAGGTACCCGCTGAACCTAATCTCCTAGACTGTTTGGGCCTGTGAGTATGAATTTGTTTATGATACAGTTAACTATACCAAACATATTTGCAATAATATTTCTCTCCTCTCTCCACCATCGTGTGTAGGTCCAAACACCTGTGATAAAAAAAAAAATTATATCAAGAAGACTGAGTATTTCTTAACTAATTTATTTCTCCTCAAAATCTCATTTGGCCTACATTTGAAAGAGCCTTTCAATATTTCAAAATGTAAACATTTTCTCTCTTCTCTGGTGTAGGAAACAGAGCTGCAGAGAGAAACAGGAGTAATCTAATTTGTATGAAGGGGCTGCACAGAGTGGATAATTCACCTTAATTCTATCCATTTCTTGAGCCAGTAGGTACTCTCCATCTGGAGCCTACCTGCTTAATAAAGGCTTATATAATAACATAAATAAAGAAATAGAAAGAAATAAATAAAGATATAAGAAATCCTGGTCACAATTGTCTACGAAAGGCTTGTTTGCATACAGCACGTGTCATATGCTTTTTTATTACAGCATCTCTAAATACTTTGAAAATAAAAATTCAATCTATAGTTCAGAATGAAAAATAAATTAAATATGAAGCCAATGGTTAAGAAACATGTCAATCTGAAGTAAATAAATGCAACTACTGTAGCAGTAGGAGAGCCAATGCAAATTCAAAAATGCCTCAGTCATAAACTGGCAGTACTGTGTCAGAACTTAAAATAGTGAACTATTCAAGAACATTTAAACCTTGGTTTCTGTGCTGGTATAATTAATTAACGATAGTTTTGATGTTGAGTTTTATGATTTGTTCTGGGAAATGGACTGAGACTACCAATTCATTCCTCATTAATCATTCAAAGATAATTATTTTCAGTGCCTAACATGTGGACTGGACTTGAACAAATATCTTTAAGAATAAAAATGAGTCTACGCCTTAAATAAATACCAGAATCAGAATTCTTGCTCATTATTTTTATCAGAGTTGATTTTATTATGTATAAGAAACCCAGGTTATATAATAACAATGCATTTTGAAATACAGAGATAAAGAGAATGAAGATTAAGTTGAAAAGTATGGGTCATTTGATGCAAAGTTTGAGATCACTTTTTTAAAACTCTATTTTTTAAAAACTTTGCCAACACTTTCATTTTAAGTCCAGACAGATAGATAGCTACTATGTAAGCAGATGGTTAAGATTTTTACACCATCACAGTCAAGAATGCATTTAATAAATTACTGTGTCACATTTTCCCCCAAAAATTCATTTCAATAAATTGTGCAGTCTATTTTTCAATCACATCACTGGAACTGGTGCAATGCTTGGCAACAAAACAGCAAGCCAGTATTGCTAATGTCCAAAGGAAGCTGTGACAGCAAGATTTTCTTTTACTGGTAATCAGCAGCCCTGAAAAATACAGAAGTCAAATAGATCATAATACATTTTAAAATAAACAGTTAGTTCCCCTTGAAAAATTATATCCTCATATAATTGATTTTGAGCAAAGTTTCATACAAACAGCATGGAAAAAAAGGAATTATATTTGCCTAGCAAGGTGACAGACATTTTGTTTCATTGTTGCTGAATCGAATAAAATGAAGATATAATTTAAATAAGTACAAGAAAGTAGTATAAAATCCTGTGCAGGAAAAGTCATCAAATTCTGTGGCAATAGCAATTACATCCCAGAAAAGTTTGTACTTGAGGAGAGATGTAGAGCTCTCAAGCTCAAACATCATCAACATTGAAATGACCTTCTTTGTCTAACAGATATTCCACTTACAGTGGTATTTCCACACATACACTGCCCCAGGCTGCTGCAGAGAATTGAAGATAGTATTTGTACAAAGAAATGCAGTGCCACCATATGCCCAGCAGGCTTAAAGCTGTTGAAAACTTGGCCTGTGGTATTCATTAGAGTGAAACCTGTTTTACACCATCCTGAATAAAATGCAGCAGTAATAAAACAGCTCTGGTCTCAAGGTACAGAAGTGCAATTTTCTCTTTGTTGTGAGCTCTAATTGGTGAATATATTAGTATTTTCAACTTGCAAGGAAGAGAGATATTGCCTGCTATTGTTTTCACAAATATTTGTAACTGCTTTGCATCCTTTGCTTTCAGGAAGGGTATGACATTCAAGTGCCATGAACTGGAAGGAAAGAGTGTGATATTGTTCCTAGACAGAAAACTGAATATTCCCCTAGCTAGAGGACTGTAGCCAGGAATCTTTCCCAAGGAAAAAATTAGAGATGCATATTCATTTATCTATGAGAGGATTTTCTATAAAGTATATCTCTTCTCTATAGGTGGCACAGAATGCAATTAATTAATTCCTAGCCTTAAAATGAAGCAGCATTTATCCAAGAGATTAATAAATGGCATGCAGCCTTGATACATTGCCAAAGCTTGCTTCAGTTTATTTTTGAATGATATACTGCCTTTTCATAAATACACATTCATTAGTAAAAGGCATTAAACAAATGTTGTACAGAAATGAAAACAAATCTGTTTGCCAAATTGATTATGCTTGAGGCAAACATGAGGGTTGGTTTTATTTGTTTTTATTTTTGATTTTTGAAATAAAGCAGGAATAGTACTCCTTCTGATTTCATTTTAATTTGAGCATTTTTCCGATTGCTTTCTGCAATATGCTTTTAAAAGTAATAATAAAAAAGTGCTCTTCCTTTAATAACTGCTTTCTTGATTTATGCAACAGGTATGACATTTAAGCAATGTTAAAATATGGTTTTCAAATGCATTTTCATTCTGCATTTTCCTCAGAAAATTGGCAATAATTTTAGGTACCTTTATTACATATTCTATAGACCATTAGCAAAGGTATAGAAATTTGCTTTTGTCCGATACTCAACTGGCAAGAGCTTTTATGATTATGAAACAAGCCCAAATCATGGAAAAATCTAGCCCCAGAGGAACAGAGAAAAATCTTACTCTTCAAAATGTTAGGCAGACATCTATTCTGTTCATTATATTAATGAGATAAAGGTGGTCAGAATACAGCATTTTAAACAAATATAGCAACATTCATCTGCTATATGTTCAGGTATGCCTCCACGTTCATTTGCTACTAAACTACAAATTGTAGAACCTATTCAACAGAAATAAAATAAGCATGATGAAATTCAGTTGGTCAGAGTTATCTTTCTGCTGAAACATAAACAATCATATGCCAGCAGCGATTGCCACAGATTGCCACATTGCCTTCTTAGCCCCTGACGGAAAGAAAATATTGAAGTGAATGACAAGTAGATATGAAATTAAAAACTTCAGGGGTTTAATCCAAAGAAAATATTTAATTAGAACTGGATGATGATGATGATGATTAATAATAATAATAATAATAATTTCATATTCTTTTTATCAGCTGAAAAAAAATAAGCTATATCTGAAAGAGTATTTTATTGATTATAATGTTATTTTTTTATTATTTTCTGGAAAATGAACTAACAGTTTAAAATGAAAAAGAGGAAAACCAAAGCACAGTATTTTATGAAGTATGAATTTTCAGTGTGACATAGCATTAAATATTTTGTTCTCTTGTAAAAGATCTCAAATTATGAATAGAGTCCAGGATGCATGATAGGTCCTTGACATAAGTTGTACTAATCTGCAAAGTCTGTCAACTGATAGAAAATAAGACTATTGGAAAAGTTCATTTGTTAAGTTCCACACTTGCATCTTCCATGAGGATGATCTGTCATGATATTCATAAACATGAATATGGGGCCAGGACAAGTCTCTCTATGTGTCTCAGGGAGTGAAAAAATGTTAAATGTTTTATAGACTACCCCAGGAGAGAAACGGTGCTGACAGAAGATGCCATAGCTCCACATGAGACTCCTCTGTGGGAATGCTCTGGTCACCTCTTGGCAGCCATGTGACAGTATATAGCTAAATATGGCCTTGTGGATGCATCTTTCCTACTGTTTTTACTTGCTCATCTTCCTTGCAGAGTGGTCTACAGTGGAACTGACAGCCCAGCTCTCTGCAGAAGGAGTGGTGGGTGGAGAATCCGTCTTGGAGACACCACGCATCCAGCAGCAAAGGAGATGCAGAAAAAAGCCAACCCAGCCAACAAACCAACTCCTTATGAAAGATCAAAGGTTTAAGAGCCATCACCATAGGCAATAGGGGTTATTGGTATCTATGCTATGGCAGCACTACATCTATAGTGGGTTGCTGTTTCAGACAAGGGTAAGTTCTCACTCCAGGATTTTGGATAGCCTAATTGCAGTGTGAAATCACCATAGTGGAGACACTGAGCTAAACAACTAAATCTCGTGGCAAGATTGGTTTAAACTGATTTTATAAACTTAGTACTGACAGAACCTAGAATACAGATTTTTAAGTCTTTGGAATAATATGTATTTAGAGGAGGGACATCTGTTTTGGGATAGAACACCTGCTGTGAAGAGCTTACATATGAGTTAATTTTCAGATGATCATCTGTAAATGTTCTCTCATCTTAGGTGAAGGTAGGAGGAAATAAAACCAAACAATGGAAGAAAAATTACAACCCCATCAAGCCTATTTTTATTGCAAGAAGAGTAATATGTTTTAAAATATCAGGTCAAAACTAACACTAATTCTTGGTTTCAAATTCTGTAAATTTTTATTTACTGTTCTGATAAACTGTTTTTTTTCGACCAAGTGTTCCCTTTATTTGTCTTCTGAGAAAAATGTCAGTGGAGAGACTCCAAAAGGAACACCAGACCTGTGTGTCCTGTAATGTCTATTAATCTGCTGTTTTCCAGATGAAGAACCAAATTTTATTTCATTAACTAGCCTTAATTATCTCAATCATATAACAAAATACATTTTTTCAGCCAAAAGTAGGACTGGAGACTCAAAGACATTTTCAAAAATAGCAGTCTTGTCCCATAAGATGTAATTATCAAGGTGAATTTAAAGAAGCAACACTGCAGATGACGATATTTGTTAAAGTATTCCAGCTAGAATACTGAAAGGCTATAATGACAGGCTGCTTTTTAAAACATGATTTTCTGCATTTTCTTGTAGGACACACATGATGGGACTGTAATTCAAAAAGTACTCACTTTGCATGTGTACAAGCTGCAAATTCTTTACTAGGCATGTGGAATTTGTTTGGCAATAAATTAAAAAGCTTTGAATAAATAGTATTTAATCCATTTATATCCTATTGAAGTACGCATGGGATTTCTGTATATATTTTTGCACTCTACAAAATGAGGGTGAATATTTGTCCTTTTACATATCTCTTCTCATGAAGATCTGGGAACTATCTAATTTTTGTTTCTGGCATTAATTTTGAAAGTTTTTCTATCTGATAGTTCTCATTAAATCTCTCTTAACCCATAGGAATACATAAGCAGGAAAAAAAATGCTGTAATTTTACTAAGTTTTATTGCACTGCAAACAGCTGAGTCTGTCTTTCATGCAATCATTAAGACCTGATTAAAAATTCAGAGCATCTTTTACTTATCATTATATTTTATTGAGCATTTAGAAGTAAATTGTGACTAACTAAATTTAAAAAAAAAACACCCTCAAAAGTTAAAAAGCTTCTTAATTCTTAAGATTCTGCTGTTCATAAATATGCCATGTAGTAAACCATATTGTTTACTACTGTTTGTTCAATGAGGAGAAATTAGGGACATCACATAAAGCTCTAGTGTCTTTTACACTCCTTACTATTTAGTAATCAAAATTACCATCTGCTTATTTACTAATGTTTTCCTAGTCAACAGGATTATTTTAGTTGACAAAACACACCAAAAGAAAAACAAACAAACATTTCCAGACATATCCTCCCTATCCATCAACAGCAAGGGTAGGCTGCTTATAGATTTTTATGCTTTGGGAGTTTTTGTAATCTCTGTGAATAAGTATTCCAGCATTCATTTGAATAATTTGAGAAGTCTTTTGTTTCTGAAGTTTGAGAATATTTAGAAAATTGTTTTATAATTGAGATATAAAACTGTCAGATAAAAATAACTAGAATGAAATTGTCGATTGTCCTTCCTTAAAACTAAAGCAAAATAAGTGAAAAAATATTTATATTAGAACTAGTTGATCAAATTCTTCATGGTATGTACAGGAATTTAGAAATATCACAGATCTATAAAATACATTGTCTAGTCAGAAAACCATGTCTATGTATGACTAAAAGCAAAATTTAACAAGAACATATGTAAACACAGAAATTAGAAAATGGACAGAACTCTAGGGACTAATATTTACTAACCCTATAGGTACCATCCTGAGAACTAGCCAACACTGCAAGAAAAAGACAAGGTCGTAAAGTGACAGTTAATTTTTGCTATCATATAAATTACAATAACTAAGGAATGTCATTTCTCATGCCTGTAATTCACTGCTATTGCATAGTTGCACTCCTGGGGCATGATTAGATTTTGGAAAAATGTCTAAACACGAAATAGAAATAAAAGTTAAGATAGCACAAAATAATTTAATGAGGAACAGAAATACTGAGTCAATTTGAACTTTGTATACAAATGGTCATATAGAACAGCCTTCTTCTATGCATAGTCAAGTAGGATAGGTTTTGTACATGGTTTACGATACTGAAAACAGGCTTGAAGGGATCACATAAAGTTATTTGGAAGCTGTATTACATGAGTTCACAAGGAACAAGGAAGTGCCATTTGATCCAGATGAAGATGGCATTGCAATCAAACTCCCGTCAGCATTCAGAGAGCAATTTGTTATCTTTTCATAGTTGTGGAAGATAAATTAGCTTCCCTTTTCCATTTTTTTTTAGGGAACTGTCTCTTCATCAATATCTCTGCAACTGAAGTGATAGCTGGAGGTTAGCCATCATCTCTTAGATTTGTGTCCTTGTATATTTTTGTTTATGACTTCTTCCTTTTCCTCTTATCACTTGTTTCAGTGAAAACTCCTTCACCAGATACAATTAAAGAAGGAACAGATGCTCCTTCCACCAACCTTTGCAAAAAACTTTTGGATAATGGGACAGAATCTCACCCACAATAGAATGTTTCTCTAGAAGTACAGTTAAACTACATTGATTTAAATATATTTGCAATTTTATAATTTAATTGAATTTGTTCGCTGAAGTTACCTTCATCAATGAAAAAATTAACACATTTGAACTAGTTAAACCTTTGCTTTCATCAGTATAGAAAAATGTTAACAAGATTTCTCCTGAATTTTAGAACTTTTTTAGTCTTACACTTTTTTTGTAGTTCAGTTATGAATGCATCTTGCTTATGTTTGAAGAAAATAGCAGAGTGATTATCTGTGTTACATAAGTACTTCTTTCAAATACTTTGTGACTCATATTTTATATCACCTTTTTACTTAATCTCCTCTGAAAACTGAGTTATGATGCCTAACTTCCATTATTTAGAGTGAAAATTCCAGAACAATTTCATAGGCAAGAAACTTATATTCCAGAAAGTCTCTTACTTATTTCTTAAACTTCAACATCAATTACATAAATTATTGTCCAGCAACATTAAACCAAATTTTTTTATTGCCATATTCAAAGTACCATTGATCATTTTAGTAGTATAGAATAGTAACCACTGTGATAGCTGTCCTTCATTTTCCTCCTTCCCTTACTTCTCTCCCTTCTTTCGACCAAGTTTCATGACTTATCCGAATTTAAGTTTCTAAATCAAAAAACCTAAACTAGAGTTTATCACTTTAAACTGCTTTCTCCTTTTGCAGCTGTTAGAAACAATCAGACAGTTTCAACAGCTGATTTATGCAAAATAAACAATCTGTGGTGAGACACTGCCAGAAGGTACTTATTTCTCTCTAATAAATATAGAAGAACTCCAAAATGTTCGTCTTAAACTAAGGATAATATAGTTGCTACAAGATTTAAGGCTGTTGAGTACCTGCTGTCAGCATCAGCATAGTGGGCTCAGTGTAGACAGATCAAAACCAGGTTCCCATGTGTGAAGTACAGCCAAGGCTTCATCTACAGAATGTACATTACTGAAAATAAAAAATAAACTAATTAAACCCGAATAATGTGAACTCTATTGGGTTTTAGCTTTCACAAGTGTGTTTACTAGCAACACCTCTTGTATAAAACTGTTGTGAAAAAATACTATAATTATTATCAAATTAGTATCCTTTCATGCTGATGTTGCCTACATATCATTCAGTATTTGTGATTTATTATGAGACTGATGGTTTTGTGCCACTCAGAATTCTTTTAGCTTTTTGATTTCCAGAGTAAAATTGTGTATGTCAAGTCCTCATAATGACTAATGATTATTAACACAATGTAGAAGTTCACAAGATCTTTAAAAAGGAAAAGTATTAATAAAGGCTTCCTTTCCTAAAAAGAGCATTAACCAAAAAACATCAAAAAAACACAAGTTGGTACAAAAAATATTTATAATCTGGATCTTTAAATGAAAAACTGTAATATTTTATGGTTTCTTCATTTAGTTTCATTAACTGCCAAAAGGAATTTCTTTCTGTGTATAATTGAGTTGGAAATGTGTTTTAGCATTTCAAAGGGAGTTGTTTGATCTGGCTCTGTAAGAAAAGTATCTATAAATTTCTCTCTTTCTTAAAAAAAAAAAAAATAGAAAAACGAGATTAACTGTAAAAGTGTTAGTGCAGATTTAAGTTCATGTCCAAGAACTTAAAGGTCTGCATCTAAAGATATGTTTTATATTGCTCTAAACATTACAGAAATCACAGTCAATTTTGCTCTTTTAAATTCTGTAATCTTTCTGTGTTTTCAACATTCTGTTTTGTTGCTGTTTGCATACAATCATTTTCATAAACTGCCATCACTGGTTCCATTGCAAAAAAAGCAAGTAAGTATTGGTTTTGGTAGCTGTGTATAGCATTCTTCATGCTTCCTTGCCATCTCCTTCTGGCTTGCATGGAAAAGGAAATGAAACCAGTAATTTCTTCAGGTTTGTACTCCATTTACGCCCACTAGTTTGTAAGCAGTGAGGAATGTGCAAACCCTATAATGGTATATCAGGGAAACGGCTTTGTTAAGATCTGCTTTTAAGAACTAATTATGTAAGCTACTACTATAGAAATGTAGCTCATGTTGCAAATAACAGTAATGAGAAGGAGAATTTATAACACGACCTGATTTATCAAACTCAACTTTTGAAAAATGCAAGCATAGTAGATTTGCGAGTTTTGTGGTAATTTTTACTTGCTGATTATCACTCTGCCAACTTATTTTTAAATTTTGTCCGCACAGAATTGTCAATTTTAGAAGACATCATGACATCTCTTGTTTTGACATCTACTATAATATCATTAAAACCAGGCTTTTTTATGGAAAAATTCTGCCAGTTGAAAGTATAGATTTTGCAACTACATGAGAAGTTTTACACTATGGGATACAATTTAATCATATTTCAATTTTCCAAATGTCTAATCTTCAGCAAATAATTTTTTCTTGCTAAGAAATCCTATTAAATTGTAGATAGAACATGAAAAGTAAATGGTTTTGTTGGTCAAAAATTTAATCCTGTTGGTTCCCTTTGTCCAGTGGCTGACTCAGGCCAGATTAATTAACCATAATACAAAGACGAACAATCTAAAACCAAATCACATGGGTTTTATTAAAGATAAGCTGTAATTAGTCAGGATGGTAGTATTCATAAATACGTATCTCTCTTGAATATTTTTTTGTCAGGATGTTTTTCTTTTTTTCAGTTCAGAGGGGAAACACTATTTAATGCTAGTTAACTGACATAACATTTTAATGTGGCATGCAATCTATTTCACCTTCCTTAAAAATATCAGTGTCAGTTGATCATCCACTTATCTGCATTTCTCCAAACTTTTATCTCAAAGCAATGAAAAAATCTTGTTCTCTGTTGTCCAAGGTCAGTGATAATCTTAAATCTCCTAAATACACATTTACACAGTATTATAACAGTTACCAGCATCTAAGGCATATATACATTCTGTTTCATGAGACCATTTTTAATTTTCAAGCATTTTAATTTTGTATTCAAGCTATAATTTTATAGTATACAGTTTGCCACCATGACAGGTGGCACCATGACAAAATCTTTTATTTCTATTGCCATGCTCAATATTACACAAGCCTCAGCCTATTATCATTGGCTTCAGAAACACACAGAGGGGAAAAAGGGTTCACTTGGCTGGAAATTACCATCATGTTTATTAATTCTATAAGTCATTACTTGTAAAATGTTCTGAATGAAATTTCCTCTTATATGCTGTTCCTTGTTATGCCAACACCACACTTATCTTTTGATATAAGTGAAATAAGCAGTGTGCTACTTTTTGGGTTTGGAGATCCAAAGAATTCATCTATTATAAGGAATATTTAGGAACAAATAAACTTTGTTTGCATTGTAATACAGGAAATCCAAATATCACCAAAGGAACTCTGAAGCAAAACTAGAAATTTAATGTACTTATAAGAATGAGGAAAAAAAAGTACAAAAAGTACATTGGGTTAACAAGTTTTATAGCATTTTCTTTCCATGAACAAAGTATGGCTCTGATTTTTTTTTTCCATTTTGTCTTTAGCACTGCTTCATTTAGATGTAGATGAGAATGATAAGAAATTGTACCACTGTACCATAGTTCCATTGCTTCCGGGAGGCTAGAACTCCTGTTTGGAATTCAAGTCTTCAGTGACTTTGTGTGTGTGTGTGCGCGCGTGCATAAAAAGAGTAACTATACAATTGCAAGTACAAGAAGGGTTAGGCATAATTCTGAGTCCTGCAACATGTTTTAAGGACATCAAACTGTTAGAGTGTCTACAGAGGAGGGTGACCAAGAGAGTGAAATTCCTCAAGGGCAAGAATTACCAGGAGCAATTTAAGTCACCTTGTTCGTTCAGCTTGTAGAAGAGAGGTCTGAGGGGAGATCTCATTGCAATCTACAATTTCCACAGGAGGGCCATGGAGGGGGAGGTATTCTCTCCATTGACCAGCAATAGAACATGAAGAAATGGAACGAATCTGTGTCAGGCAAAATTCAGATTAGACATTAGGATAAGATTCTTCACTGAAAGGGTGATTGGTCACTGGAACTGGGTCCCCAGGAAGTGGTCATGGCACCAAGCCCATCAGGATTCAAGGAGTGTTTGAATGATGCTCTTTGTTTTATGGGTTAGTTCTAGGTAGTCCTGTGAGAAGCAGGGATTTGGACTTGATGATCCTCATGGATCCCTTCCAACTTGAGATGTTGTATGATTCCATGAACTGTACATAGTCAATTACTGATCACTAAATAATTGTAGCCTTGAGAGTTGGATGTGACTGTTCTTAGGGCTTAAAAAAGAAAAGTAAAAGAGAAAGAAGAATAACTCTGTATTTCTGCAGATATGTATATTATCTTATATTTGGAAAAAAAATAGCCTGGCAACAAGAAGATGTAAACACACAGCTATAACCTCAACACAGGCAAATTAAGATCAGAGAAAAAAGAGTTCCCTGAGTAGTCTCTTCCCCTACTCAAGGACACTGCACATTATCAGCACTGCTACTTAGACATCAGCAGGTCTTCCTCCACTTCAGTAGAAAGTTAGCCTTACTTTTAGATTTTACACACATAACTGTGGAAATGAGCCTGCTCGTGGGTTTCTCTGGTGTATTGGATTTTCATGGCCAAGCTTTAGTAGTGGGAGGCTACAGGGGTGGTTTCTGTGACATGCTGCCAGAAGTTTCCTCCACGTCCATCAGAGCCAATCTATGGTGGATCCAAAGATGGATGTGCCACCAGCCATTAGAAATGGTGATAATGCCTCTGTGATACTATATCTAAGAAAAAAGAAAGAAAAGTTATTCTACAGACGTAATTGCTGCCAGAGAAGAACAAAGAGAAAGTACACTAGAAGAACAATTCTGCAGACACCAAGGTCAGTGCAGAAGGAGGGGGAGGAGATGCTTCAGGCACTGGAGCAGAGATTCCCCTGCAGTCCATGGTGCAGACCATGGTGAAGCAGCTATGCCCCTGCAGCCCATGGAGGTCCACTGGACTGCAGAGATCTGCCTGCAGCCCATGCAGGAGACCCATGCCAGAGCAACTGGATGCTTGAGAGGAGGCTGTGAGCTTCTAGGAGGCCCCTGGAGACAGGAGCCCCCACTGGCAAGCCTGTCCTTGAAGGACTGCACCCCCTGGACGAGTGCCCCATGCTGCAGCAGTCTGGGGAGGGCCATTGCCCATGGGATGGGCTCACATTGCAGCAGTTTGCAGAGAGCTGCTGCTCATGAAATGGACTCACTCTGGAGAAGTTCATGGAGACCTGTCTCCTGCAGGAGGGACCTCACGTTGGAGGAGGGAAGGACTCTTCTCACTGAGCAACGTGGGAAAGAACACGTGATGAGCCAACCATAATCCCCAATCTCTGTCTCCCTATACTGCTGGGGTAGGAGGTAGGGCTAGGAAGGACAGAGGGATGAGGAAAGATTCTGAGGTTTTATTTTGCTTCTCATTATCCTTCTCTGATTCTGCTAGTAATAAGTTCAATTAATATCTTTAATTCTAGCTTGTTTTGCCCATGATGGTATTTGGTGAGTGATTTCTCCTGGTCCTTATCTCAGATCATAAACCCTTTTTTATGTTTTGCCTCACCTGTTCAGCTGTCCAGAGGAGTGTGAATGCCTGGAATTTAGCCAGAGTTAACCCAGTACATAAGGTTATTTTGATTAGCATTTCCTTTACTTGATTATGCTACTTTACAAAGAACCAAAGCATGTGTTCCTCTTGTCTCCACCCAACCCAAAAAAGACAAAACCCCAAGGTTTAAAAAACTCTAAGAATTAAAAACCTTCATGCCCTTACATAACTCTGAAATGTTATAGTTAAAATATTTTTCCTAAACTTATTTCAATAACAATCTTGTAAGCAAATAACAAATATCTGGTTAGTTATCCCTTTCTTTGCATATTAAGTG
Organism: Rhabdornis inornatus; assembly: GCA_013397075.1. Lineage (NCBI taxonomy): Eukaryota > Metazoa > Chordata > Aves > Passeriformes > Rhabdornithidae > Rhabdornis > Rhabdornis inornatus. Next base: position 659,512 of record VWZS01000780.1, on the reverse strand, counting down.
AGAATAAAAAGAAATGAAGCACATTTAAAGAAAACAAAATATCAACAAGAAATAACCCCAAACAAGAATGTATTTAATACAGCTATAGGAATATACTCTTGTGACATTAATAGTAGAAATTCATTTTACAAGCAATTTACTTCTAAGGTTGGAAAAAAAAATCATAGTACAAAAAAAGAAAAGTAATATGCAAGCTATTGTAAAAAAACCCCAAAAGCTAAGAATGATACAGATGCATTTATAATATTGTATCAGGATATTTCCAGCATTTTGTATTGTCTCCAGGAGGATACTGCACTTTGAATTATTAAGCTTTTCAAAGCATCAGATCTGTCTTTCGGTAATTTGTACAGCATCTGGTTTAATAAGTCTGATCGTGAGAAAGACCAATAAATGTCACAAGGATAAATTACTGGTGGAATTTTAACTTCAGCACCAGTCCTGTAATATATTGTCCATGAGCTGATAATGAAGATTAAAATCCTTTTATTCTGCTTGAATGTGAAAAACCTGGAACTTGATTCAGAGCCATATTCTGAACAATACTGAGCACCTTAAATTCTCACTGATCACAGAACATCTTCTGATAAAAATCAGAGTCAAATCTCTATTAAGCTCAGGTTAATGAAAGTTTTGTCACTGAGTGCTGTGTTATCAGAATTTGTCCCATAATAGAAGTCGAAACAGTAGTTCAGTTTAAGAAAAATACTTCTAAATTGTATGGGAAATAGAGACTCATGTAATAGAACTTCACATAACATGGAGCTCTACTGTTTTACTTTATTCAGCCTAATGATTTCCATTATCTCTTTAGTTGATAGAATCCATTTCAAAAACCAATAATCTCTTGAAATCCACTGAGCCGCAAATTAGTCATTAGAGAAAATTTTCAGAGATCATTACCTTTTCCATAGATTTTAGCTTTTCATTTCCTAAGTGCCCATGTCTAGTGTTGTTCATAAGAAGAAGAGGGTAAATTATTCAGTTCCAAAGGAATGATTCAAGTATTATTTATGCTATTCACTTGTTTATTATTTGCACTGCTGCAATTTTATTAAAGGTCAACTCTGTATCACTCTTAACCTTGAATTTATAACCTTGTATATTATTAGGTTTTAATGAAAAAAACAAATGGAATCAACACTTCATTGTGTCCCACTTTAATGACCTACTATTTTCTATAGGAGGAATTTATTGTTTTTCTAAACTAGCGAAATACCCTCTGTCACACAAACATGCACACAAACATACACACAAATATACATACACAAAAATAGAGGCAAAATTTCCAACACAGAAGGGAAAGTAAGAAATGTGGTTCGTGGTTCCACTTCTTCATTCTCTTGGTTTGGGTTCCTTATTGTTTTTCCTAAGTTATACCTGAAGAGTTCAGGCTTTTTGACTGGAGGGTTGGGCTGAGAGCAATTGTGTTCTGGTTTGTCTCAGAAAATGTTAAGTCTACAGTAGGAAATTGGAAGATGACAAAAATCTGAAATATTTCAGGGAAACCATTTTTAAAGCACTTTAAAAACAGGCAAATACAACAGACATCAAAAAGATTTTAGGGAAATCTAATCTTCTTATAATAAGTAATATTAAGCAAAAATCTTCTGCATACATCTGAATACGCCAAAATTACTTATCAAACTATAAGAATCACACTCATAATTCACCAGTTTTTCGATGCTTGCATAAATAAATGTTTCTTCCTTCACTGTAAAGCATGAAAAAGTTTTGCTAAATAAATTAGTGAAGTTCAATCTTCCTAAAACCAAAAAGTAACACCAGCAACAGCTGTGCAATCACTTGGAATGATTTATGTGCCGTGACTACATCACTGTGTTGTTTACTCTTATCCTTATACTGTCTAAATTAGCAATCCGTTTCTGAAAAAATGTATAGAGCAACAGCAAGCTGGGCACTTTGCAAGGCTGAGGCTGCAAACTCTGTAAGGGCAGCACAGAGCACTCTGGTTTAGAACCTTAGTGTGGCCCTCAACTGAGCATGAAAGGCTTTGACCAGGATAGATATAGTCCTTAACAGGTGGAAAGATCGAAGCTGTGATGATGCTTGACAGTCATTTGAAGAGAAGTCAGATGCTTAAGGAGGAGAATTTTATTGCTTTTGAGGGGATTTTCCTAACATTCACAGCTGGAATGAGAACATCACCCAAGAAATGTTAAATTATATATATATATATGCACACAGAGATTATTTTTCTCCTTTGATCATTTTGTGTTTCCCTCTTAGTATTTGGCTTTAAGGAAAAAAAAAGTGTTCCTACCTTTTCAAGGGAAAGACATAAATATTTTGAATTAATTGTATCTTGCAAGAAAATTGATTGTACACTGGGTTTGTGGCCTATAATTTATTGTATGACACAGGAACTGTTTATGTCTCTCCATCAGCATCATGCAGCGCTAACTCAGGTCACGACTGAAATGGATTAATTTAGAAAACTCAAGAAAATATCAGAAGTACAGTCAATTCTGTCAGCCTCATGGCAGTACCTATTTTTAAATAGTTGTGCAGTATCTCAAGAAATTTTGTCAGATACATAACATTAATTTTTAAGCTATGGTGTCTTGAAACACGAGCTTTAATTTTGACAAATATTCTGAATCTACATTTCATTTTAACTTGAACAAGTACTCAGAGACATCAACCCCATGTCTCAGGACAGACATTCAAAACAAGGGGTGTTGATTGAGAAATTTGAGCTGAAGGATTATTAAAGGAATCCTGGCATCAATTTTTCTCAATTTTCCCTACTTTTAGCAGAATTAATTAATAGAAGCAAGAGAGTACTATTACTAATATTATTATTATTATTATTAATAATAATAATAATAATAATATCCAGAGGAAATTGCCATCCATATTTTAAGCCTCCTTAATTTCTCATCTATCATCGTTATGATTAGCAACCTTCTGAATAAAAGAGAAATACCCGGAGTATTTATTTCATTTAAATAGGAGCTCAGTTTATTTGTATACTTTCATATCTGTTTCAAGTCAGTAAATAGAACCAAGTTTCATAGATTTCTCACCTCACCTACTGCGACTCTTGCACTGAGATTATAAATTTGTCTGCCTGTTATCTTTGGAAATTTGCATGAATCACATTTACATGTTAAGCTGTGTTCTGCTGATAACTCAATAGCCCTCCAGATTTTCCAAATCTTATCTAAATGTCTCAGAATCTCAATTAAA
>VWZS01000780.1:562583-656278 GCA_013397075.1 Rhabdornis inornatus | reverse complement strand
AAAAAAAAAAAAAAAGCAGAGGAGGAGGGAGAGAAGAGACAACTTGCTGACATTGTGCACCTGGTGCTATATATAATTTAAAATATGTCTAATGCATTTATTTTATTTAACAGTACCTTTTCTTCCGCTTTGCTTCTCTAGTATGTCTTCCCTGGCATGTCTTTAATTTCACAGGTAAAAAGTATCTTTACATGCTGACTCCCCCTTAGTGACCAGGAGAAGTGGAAGAGTTTGAAACTTTACAAATATATTTCATTTTAATTAAAAACCACTAACCTGACACAAAAACTTGTAGCAGTCATTTGACATCAACTTCTTCCAGCAGAGAAAACCTGTTGGCAGAGAGTGATATTTGCTTATTGTCATGGGCTTTCCATGTAAATAATTTCTTTGTCTTATACCTTTCATTATTAATATTGTTGCTGTCACCTTTGGGTTTTTTTATCTTATTGCTGTTTGCTGTAAATTGTTCTTATCTCAATCGGTAACCTTTGCCTTTTGTTCTTCCACAAAGGGGGAGAGGAGAGTGAGCAGCGTGTATTAAATTGAAGAATACCATTCCTAAATCATGACACTCCTGTAATTCAGCAACCAAGTGAATCCAACAATAATGCGAATGTCAGGAAAACTAACAATACAAAATCTTTTCAACTAAAAATACAAGACAGAATTAAAAGAAACAAGCAAAATAAAAATATTCATGAAAATCTGTGAAAATCCATGATCTATAGACTGGGTTCCATTTTAAAAATTTTCATAGGTCTTTAACTATTCATTTTGTGTTGAAATGTTTTTTTCCATGCTTATGAAGAAAGAGGGTAGTAGGACAGTTTGTACACATGCCATAATTATATATAATTTTACCTTTCATCATAATTTTCATCATAAAACAATTATATGTATCCATTTCCTCTTCCTAATGACTAGAAAAATAATGCAATATGTTTTTATCACTAATTTTTCACAGATAATTTCATGTATCTTCTTAAGATGAGGGGAAAATAAGTATTTAATCTGCAAATTAATAGAAATTAATTGTAGACCAATTAAAGGCAAAAATTACTTCTTTGAAAAGAAGCAGTATGAGAGAATATTGGAGAAGGTGAGAGAGTATGAAATGATATGAAAGACCAATTACCACTTTCAAAGTATGGGCGGAGAAAGGATATTTTAGTTGTAGCCAGAGGACCCAGAGTTGTCTTTCATAATTAATGTCTCATATTCACTATGTGAACTCTACAGTTACTATGACTGTCACCCTCCTTTATTACCTCTTGGCACAGTTTCTTAACCTGCATTTTCTGTCACTCTTTCCATTCTTCGTTTTCTTGTTCTGCAGCTCTAGAAATAATTCATTTTCAGTCACCTACTTGGGGGCTTGTTTTTCTTCCCATCTCTTTGAGATGTCTACTCAGATTGCGGATGACACCTGAAAAGGTAGAAAATTTGGATATTAGTGAGGAAGCAGAAGACAAGAAATTAAAATTATAGATTGAATCTGAAGTGTACATACATTACAGTTTTTTAGGATGGTGATGTACTGTGCTGATGGCATTTAAAAGAAAACTTTGTTAAGGCCATTCTCATTGTGTCATTTATAATATAGTAGTGTTTCCTCAAAGAGCTAACTTTTTCTTTTATGCAAGTCTCACAATTGAAAAAAACACAAAACAACCAACAAGCCAGAATCAGAATAAAAATGCTGCCTTTATTCCAATATATTAAGGGGTAAAAATGGTGGTTTTGTTGTGTTTTTACATAGATTAACATCTTAAAAATTATTTTTACAGTACTGCAAAAGACAAAGCTTAATGAAAGAATAAAAGACAACAGGGGAAAAAGAATTGTGTGTTGTATCCTTTAGTTGGCAATACTGGTTTCACAGTAACCACCTATGTTTGGATTCAGACATTGAATGATGCTTATGGCTGATAATTCTATTGCTTCTTTCAATAACAGAATGATGCATTATGAAATTATGCCTCACTACTATTTATTAATCAAAGAAAACTCACCTGAATGAAAAAGCTAGACAAAGATACTGGGCTTTGAAATAAGTTACTAAAACTTTTATAAGACAATAAGTTTTGGTTTTCTGCAAGATGCTAAGAATAAATCTATAGATACTGGTTGTTATGCTGCTAAGTTAAAACTGTCTCTATTGGCACTAGTGAAACCAATAAATTAATATTCGAAAGTTATATTCCATATATGCATTTAAGGCATGGAAGTTTATATTTAGTTTTTAAGGAATATAAAAGCTGTAACTAAAGAAACCAGTAAGTTTTTCATAATATTATCTTTAAAGATGTTTAATAAAATCAAAACTCAGTATAAAGTGTCAATGTGATATCACTTTCCCATAGTACATTTTGCAGCTGAGCTTATTGAAATATACAGTTTTAGGTAAGTCTAAATTTTTGCATTTGATTTTATGAATAATATGTGGTTTTAACACCCTTTTCTTTTTAAATTAAAGTTGTATTCAGATTTATTTTTGAGGTAGTCTTTTCCTTCACAGTTGCACTAGGTCCTTAATCTTATTTTCATTTGAGTGACAGTAAAAACTCAGTCTCTTGAAACTACTTTGCTTGTTATCAGCTCCTATTCACAGTATGACAGACATACGATAAGGAAATCAGTGACATCATCTTTTTACTTTTTGCATTGTACAGTAAATATGATAGGTTTTGTTTGGCTCAAAATTAATAAAGACCATAGTCATTGCATAAAACTTTCATGTGAATACAAATCTGTTTTATAGATTTAAAGTGATCTATTTAACATTACTGCATTCAAGTTTGGATAAAAATATGAAATTCAACAATTTTTTCAGCGTGGTACTGGACTGACACATAAATACAAAGTCATATTTTTTTTGTAACTTAAAATGTAAGTCGTGGGGTTGGTATCTATCAACAACTTAACATTTTGATTCAATTTTAGTTTTGCATATTCATATGATTGTGTGAAGAAAATTGAGAGAAGACAAGAGCTGATAACTTTTAGGGAATTTTTAGTGCTTTTCTTTCCTGTATTATTTGCAGGCAGGTAACCCATTGAAAGTATTTAACTGGACTACGCATTACTGTTTGTTCCATTTCTGGTCAAATAGCAAATAAATCCACGAAAGGTTCTTAACTGAACCAGTGAAGTACAAGATGCATTCTTTATTGCTCTTAAGAAGGTTTTAAGAGCAGCAAACAGTTTCCTGATTATTTCTTCATGATCCAGTACACTATAGACCTGTTGCACAATACCTTTCAAAGGACTTCATGGCATGACATCCAAAATATCAGCAATGTACATGAGTCAGAGGGTAATTGTACCTAGGCTTCTACTGGGTCCTTGGTAAATAGCAGTTATCCTCTTCTTGCAGCCTGCTTCTGGACTGTACATAACAAAAATCAAATGAAATATGTAAGTCTCTTATCCTGTCTTTTTCAGGGTAGCCCAAAGTGTAACTGGCCCTGCACGAAACAAATGGATAGCAAGAGGCCAGAGAGGGCCTTACTGTCCCATGAGGACCAGTGCACTGCCAGACATGATCCAGTTACGTGCCTGTCCTTGGAGCAGTCATGGAGAGAGATATATAAGGCACACAGCAGGGAACAGTTTTTTTGCATCTGCTTCAGGGAATCTTTTGCAGTGAGTTGAAAACACAGGCATTGAGATTGGGAACAGGCTGCTACTGCAGAGAAATAAACCTCTCAGAAAACCCATCTTCCAGACAGAAGAAACAGTAATAAAATTCTGCCATAAATTGCAACCAGTTTCTGGGAATATGATGTTCACCTTAGGAATGGAATTGAATATCTGCATTGCAATTTTCTGAACATGGCCAAGTTGACCTTGGAAAGCACTGAGTTATCTAATGGAGGAAGGATGCCAAAGCTGGATTAAAACTGAATAACATGGGTGTTTTGCAGTTGTTTTAGCTGCAAACTAATGATCATCACTTAGCAATTCAACAAGAAACCTTCCAGGTTAAATTCCATCTGTCTCCAGAAATGGCTTTGTTTACAGATTTGCTTCATGGGTTACGTTTCTCTGAATGATTATCTTTGCAGTGCCTAGTACAAGTCCTGCATCAGCAAAGCAAGCCTTTATTAGCAGAGTTTGTAATGTCTAACTGTTACTATAGTACACTGCAATGGTTACTATATGTTTGAAGGGTGTTATTTTATGTCCCGGAGCATTAATAAACCAAAGCAACCAATGGTATCCATAGTAACAAAACCCCAAGAAGAGTAGATTGAAAAACTATTCACAGACATGCTAAACTCCTTCTGAAGCTGGGTCGTTGTTTCAGCCCTACCTCTTATGCACTATAAAAAACCCCCAGAATTCTCTAAATTAGGAATCTACCTTCAGATTAAAATTTCCACTTAAGCAATCGCATGGCATTACACTGTTAATAATGAAAGCATACATAAATTTGCAAAATATCTGGCTTCACTGTCCTATTTATCTTCATGTAATAATTAGGTAATGAATCAATGTCCACTTCTCTCAAGTGAATCTAAGAAGGTAGTGCTGTGAAGGTGAAGTTAGATTAAATTTTTACTCAAAGGTTAGAGAGAAACTTTTTTGTACTGTTAAAGAAATTACTCATATTTTATTTTTAAATTATACTGTGATTTATTTTTAAATTTAGTTATATGTTGATTCCCTAAAATCCATTACATATGGAGAAAATGTCTTAAAGATATTAGTTCCACTGAATTCCAGTTATTTGTTAAAAAGAAGCATTTGAGTTTTCTTTTTTCTTTTTTTTTTATGTCTATTTTACAAAGCAAAACCTGCTAGTTTTCAGGCATTAGCCTGATTTGATAATTTGAGAAAAATGTAAGAAATTGATACTCTTAAAGATATAGTTATATTGATATATTTATAATAACTATCTTTTACTTCAGAATATATCTGATAATAAATGAATTTCAAAAATCAAACTTTTTTTAGAGAAAAACAATGGAAAAAGTTACTTCTGCTTCTTCCCTTCAAGACTATAATGGAAAGGTTTTTTTATTATATAGCCCTGAATTTTATTTTGTTAACTTGGAAGACAAAATATTATTCATTTACTTACAGTGAGTAACCTTTTATTTCCTGCTCAGCAGAGGGAAGAAAACCTGAAAGATTCAGTGTTTAGTGTAAAGTTAATGTTTTTTGATTGAAGGATGCTTTGGAAAAGCCAAATAATTTATTTGAACCCTTAGGAAATGTATAGCCTACTCTGTTGCTTGCAATGATCTTAGTTACTATTTATGATGTGATGTATTTTAATAGAACAATATGTATAAAAAAAAATCAACCAAATCCCAAATTGTTTTACCCATGTAGCTTTGCATTAATAGCTTCTGTTCCACTTTTACCCATGCAACAGAATTCTGGATTTTCTCCAGCAATTTTAAATTTGTGTTGACTACTCTACAAATCTTATTTCACAGTTTTCTCCCTACAGTCTTTAGATTTGGAAGGTTAATTAGTTGAGGATGATGTATATCTCAGCCTTGTACTGACAACACTCAAGATGCAACCGGTATGTGAACAAAAGTCCCAAGGCTCTTCAATTCCATGCTCACCTGCATAGAGTAGCCTGATTTGCCCATCTTTTGTCTTCACAAACTTGTCCTTGAATAGGAACTGGGAGAGTAACTTTCAGGTTGTGTTATTAACATCTAGGAACAGAGATTCAACATGTAGCAATGTGTGTTTCTATTTCCTACTTGCTGATTTTTTCCCATGAAGTTGTGTAAAGAGGTGTGCCTTTGCCTTATCTTGCGGAAAAGGTGTGAGGATGAAAGAAACAATTGTATAAAATACCTTGACTAGTAACACAGTTTCAAGCATATACCCCAATTCAGAAATGCCCAGAAGATATATCAAAACTGAAGTATGAGATACATCTTTTTTCAAAGCAGAATTGGAATCAGATCCTGAAGAATGGAGGATAATTTTGATGTGGCTATCTTAATAATTTTGATCTCATTTTGAATTTGCAGTTTTTCTGCATTCACTCACAGACCTTTAAATCTGGGATTTATATAATGATTTTATTTCTACAATATGTTTGAAAAAAGTTTTGTTCGTGACAAGGTTTCCTAAGTAAATACTGGCATAACATTGTTTGAGAAGTGTTTTAGAGGTTTGTAACCTAACACCAAAGTGATAAGGGGCAAAATCTACAGAGGGGCTTAGATAGAATCTGTTATTGTCAGCCCCTTGAACATCCATGAGAGCCTAAATGGTTCAACTTCTCCATGTTGTCACTGAGAAATTTCTTAAGTGCACTAGGCAGGGCTAACTCCTCAAACCCTGTGCTCTGGAGGATCTAATCTGAAGCATATAAATACACCGTCTATAAAGAATAATTGTTTTGCCATCAAAATACAGACAGACTTACTGGATCTGTTAGTGTTTTTTAAATATTATCTACTCTGATTATTATGATTATTATGTGTTTGTTGTTGTTGATTTTATTGAGTATTTGAGATTTAATATCTAGCTTTAACTATTATTCTTGTTAGCATAGAAAATTCATAGAACAGCACTAGTTCACTCTAGAGGTGTGTTTTAGTGTGTTTTCCTTGTATTTGAGCAAAGACTACATTATTGTTAGTACACTTGAAATCTTTAGGATCTAATAAAATAATTATTAGCAGTGCAGACCTAATTATTACCATCCCCTAAATTATTTTAAAAAGCCAAAACAAAGCAAATCTGACACTATTTTAGCCCATTCATCAACAGAATTTACTTGGTAATTTCTAATAAACACAGAACAAAAAAGGTCCCAGTGATGAGCACCCAGTTACTCCACAGCTTCAGAGCTAAATACTGGGCTTATAGTTCTGAATTGTGTGCGTAAGTCACATATATGAATGAGATGAGTCTATATAGAACAGAAGCTTCAACTGGTTTAATATTATGACTTTTAAAGTGTAGTTTTATTTAGAATGAAAATAATATGTACGTTTCACAGGAAAGTTAAAAAAAAAAAAAAGAAAAAAGAAACCTGGTTTTACGTGGCAAAATATCTTTTGCCTTGACAGGCCTCCTAGTTTTCTATATTGAGGTGAACATCATTTTCCTCATTTTTTTAAGTGGATATCAGAGTTAGAGGTGTTTTCATAGTGAATTATCAAAATAATATGTTCCTAAACTCTAAACCAAGTACACCTCAACCTTATGAGAGTTTTCTTAGGATTGTTTCCAAATGAAATTCCACAGCAAGCGACCCAATCATGTGAAGCATTTTTTTTTAAGTGGAAGCCATATACACTCTGCTGTCGACAAACTAAACTTTCAGAGATGTTTTCTATTAATCTTCCATGTTTTTTATCTCTATATAAACAAACTTATTTTTAAATGAATTTTATAACTTTTATATGTTGTTTCATCCCCTTCAGGATTTTAGACATCTTGTTTATTCATGCAATAGCTCTCTTGTATTCAGAACTGAACAAGATCATGACTTGTTTCCTAAATTTCTCTTGACCTCATGCCTTCTACATTGTTCAGCTTTCAAAGTGAATAAGACTGTCATATGGCTGCTTATGCAACAAACTGTTCTGAAGTAAAGTAATTAATTGCATCCATGGAAGAGCTGCCAATTTTACTATTACGTGGAATTAATTTCCTATAGGGAAGTTAAATAATTTTCAGTAAAGTTGTGCCTTGAATTTGCATTTTACCAACTCATCTTCTATCAGTAGTTTTGTGTTACTTTCTAGAGAAACTTACCCTCTTATATGAACAATTCAGTACTGAAGCACCCATGGTTGTGATGTGTTCATCATGAAAAGAATTTCTATTTGACATATGATTTTCAAGGACAACTAGGCATAGCAGAAGTAAGACAGTAAAACTGATTTCAGGCATTGAGTTTAGGTTTAAGAAATGGAAAATGGGAACATTTTGATTTGTAAAATGAACAAATTTGATGTGTGAGCTGCTCAGAGAAAATCTGGGATGGAACATCAAAATATTATTCTTTGCACAGTCATTTGTCTTACTTCAGATTCATACCAGTTTACATCAAGATAATTAAAATCTCCCATCAAAACTCTTTTTCCTTTATCACAAACTCTTTTGCTTTCACAGGCCATTTTCCAGTACCTTCTATCTGGTGGTCCACAACAAATTCCCAACATAAATTTGAATCTATTTCAATAGCTATTTTCCTTCCAGAGAAGATTTTGACTAGCCTCTAGTTATGTACGCTTCTCCCAGGTTACTGCTTTTCTGTCCTTCTTCTATATAGAGACCATTGATTTCCCAAGCCCTTTTGTTTCTCCATAAAAATCTAAATTAATGCTAGCATATCTGTCATAACATTCATTGTGTTACTTGATATAAGAGAATGACCTTTTCTGTTTTCTTCTTATCCTAGTGAAAATATTTCCACTTACTTTAATTAGAAGTGGTTTGAGCTCTAAATTCTCACTAGGAATGACTGTAAAATTTCAATTATCCTTCATATATTGACAATTCACTCAAGAAATTTCATAGCAAAATTAGGCTGCATTACCTACTTAGATTTGTGAAGCAAAAATAAACATTTAATTTTTTTTTTTTCTGTCACAGGTAGTGCAACAAAAAGTATGAATTATACTTTAAATTGTTTTAAGGTAGGTTTCCTACCTTCCTGTTATTTACTTTTGAGAAAAAGCAAGCCCATTTTTCTAACTTTCCTGAGATCATTGCAGATAATGATGACAGATAATTGTTTGTCACTTTAAATTATATTGTCTTGCTAGCTGTCCCAGTGACAGGAAAGACTGTGAAAGAAAAAAAAAGATAGAGATTTTTGTTCACAACAGAGCCATTTTTATCCTGCTTAGTAACTCCTGCTTAAAAACTTTCCATTGATAAGAAGTAAAGTATATCTAAGCTATTGATTTTGTATGCCTCGGCCTCAAAAATCACATTACAAGATAACCACAAGTTAGTATAATTTTCACCATAAATAGTATCAGACAGCACTGGTGCTGTGTTCCAATGAAAAAAAAAATAGATAACAAATCTGATCTCTGATAGAGATCCTATTAAAATTCAAGTCAGGAAAAAATCCCGTTCCTGATCCCTATTTACAAGTAAAATCATGATAATTTGCTTCTCCACATTAAAACACTGTCCACAGTTAAGTGCAAAGATTAATCTAAGAGCAGTGTCTGATTTTTTTGGGATTTTGAGATTTTACAAAAATTCTTGTCCACTTGTAGGTGTAATAAAAAAAAAATAAAATCATATAAATGGAAAACGCATTGAATAAAGGTTAGATGGCAGGATCTGTTGTGCTAGGATAAGAGGCAATAATTTTAAATTGAAGGATGATGGATTAAGATTAGCTACAATAAAGGTGTTTTAAACAATGAGGGTGATAAAACACTGGAACAGGTTGGCCAGAGGCTGAGATGCCCCATCCATGGAAACGTTCAAGATCAGATTAGACACGGCTCTAAGCAACCTGACATAATTGAAGATGTCCCTGCTCATTACACGGGTGTTGGACTTGATGACCTTTAAAAGGTCCTTTTCAAACTATTCTATGATTCTATATCACAGCAAAAATACGTTTTTCTCTCTTTATAGGATGGTAGATAATGTACTGGTGCTCAAAGAAATGCTCAATTGAAACATTCATGTGTTTATGTTAAGCTTTGATGACTATTATGAGACTTTTACTTGTGCTTCAAGGTTTTGTTCAGATGTAGAGTGAAACAGTGAAAACTGAACATATTTCTAAGGAGAATGATATGCCCTGAAAGGAAGGTAGCAAGCACAAGTATAACATCAGGTAATGACAAAGAGTTTTTGCTACAAGAATTTCTTTCCTAACATAACTTATAAGTCAAGAAGAAGATTGTAACAAAATCTCAAGTTTTGATATTTAAATTAAAATCTCTATATCTTGTCTTATTCCTTGCTGTACTTTATATTTCTATACTGTCCCTTACATTTTCATCAAACATGACATTAAAAAGTTCTCAAATGCACTCACACATATAACCCTCAAAGGCCATTCAGCAAAATCAAAACAAAACACAATGACCAAATTAAGTCTATTGACTGTCCACAGTTTTAGAAGGATTTAAGGTTGGCTCCAAGACTCTAGATTTAGATTTTCAGTATTCTAATGTCATCTTCAACTGTTTTTCAACTCATCCAAACAATAGACATGCAACAGAAGAGAAATCCTCATTTATAAATTTACAGGAAGAAATCAGAAGAACATCACTGATTGCTTAAAACCATAGAATCTTGAACACTGAGAATTCCTGTGAAAAAAGGTCTGACTATCAAGCTGACAACTGACAGCTCTACTGCTGAGAATTTTGTTGATCATAGAACAAGCAAGGTGACTATTAATACTAAGAAGCTGTTTCTGACTGCCCTTTGGTGGGTAAAACATTAAAAATCACAACAAATCCTTAGCTTCTCTTTGTGACTGAAGGTTGAACTTGATCAGGTATCTAGCTCTCCCACAAGTGGAATAACTTTCTTCCAAGAAGGCTTAAATTGCTAGCCCATTTAAAGCTATTCTATAACTATTTTTTAATAAGAAATGTAATTCCCATCCATAAATACCAAGTTGGCTAAAGTCTTTCAGGGTGAATGTAATAAATATAACTTTTTTTTCCGAGTTTTCCTGTATCTTGCCATCATAAAACTACTGTCTCAAGAAAAGACCAAGAGAAACTCAAGCTGCATACTTTTTCACATGGATAAAATATTGCAAAATGTGGGAAGATAAGAGGATGATACCATATACTTAGCAAATGCTGAGGAGATACTGTAAAGTGTAATAGTCTGTCATGGGTTACAACTGACTTTTTGCCTTTTTCATTGATAAGGGTACAAAAATATGCAGATTGTTTTAAAGACTGAAATTTTTGACCGTGTTTGTTTAACACTACTTTGGTGTTTCTGAGGAGCTCAATAATCATAGGATTTGAATGTACTTTGTGACAGTCTCTAGGTCATCTGGTTTATGATGTCTGATAGGCAGGGATTTTTCTAAGCTTTCCATCCTCACTTTGTTGCATCTATACCTCTAAGTATTCTTCTAGTTGACTTGGTTGGAAGGGGAGGGGAGGGGAGTAAACTAATATCCTCAAGATCACAATAATCTGAAATAGAGATGCTAAGAGATCCTTACATGTGACTGGGGCAACAAATGAATTCTAGTTACATGCTGTATTGTTGTATATGTTGGGTTATTGTGACCCAAATACAGGACGTGACACTTTGCCTTGTTGAACCTCATATAATAGACCTCAGCTCATCGATCCAGCCTGTCATGATCCCTCTGCAGAGCCTCCTGCCCTCCAGCAGATGAAAACTCCTGCCTATCTTAGTGTCCCCTGTGAACTGAGAGTGATCCTGAATCTGAATGTCATACAGTTTGATATTCAATTACGTAAACATCATAGGTATTTAGCTACTTGTTTTCAGGCCTTCAAAGATGTAAAGATTGAACGAATATTGCTCGCCATACAAGTGTCAAACTTGGAAGGATGGGAATAAACTTGCATGAACATGCAGATATTCACTTCTGCATTGGCTGACTCTATCAGCTTCAAGATCTTCTGCCATGGCCTTTTCCATATTTTTAAATTTTGGCTACCTTGCTTTTTATGCTGCATTTCCTATACATTATGAGTTAGTTTACTGTTTGAATAAAACTGAGTGGTATGGTAATGGGTGCTAATGTACACATCCATATATCTGTAATAGTTGTTTCTGTGGCTGATACTACACCAACTGGTGCTATGTGAAAATGTTTCAGGATGGAATTAGTAACATATCTGTACTACTCCCTAATGGTTATCTCATATAGTTCTATGTCAGAAGACTGTTTATTTCCCTGTACCAAACTGTTTAAAATTCTAGGTGCTGATGTGTCTTAAGCAATTAGTGCTTGATGCTATTTTTCACAGAGTATCTAGTATATATCATGTCTAAACTGTATTTTATTCCTGTAGTCAAAAATACAGAATACCAATACCAAAATAGGAATACTAAACCAAAAATTTGACTCAGGTTAAGTTTGGAGGGGCATAGTGGCTTATTTCATATTCATTAAATTCTGTGTTCTTTATTAAATGCCAGAAACATAAATTTACCACAGGAGTATGCTTATCATTCTCTTCATCCTCAATGCAAATTTCTTCACCTATAACACTGTTGCTCTTTTTTTCCCTGTTATCTTATCTCTTTTGAAGCTCAGGTAAAAAAATTTCAACATCCTCAATGCAGAATTAGCAACACACAATCTCACTAAGGAAAGAAAACAGTTTTAATTTATTTTTGTTGATGATAAGAATTTTCTCGCCCAGAACCTTGCCTTCTTTTTTACAATTCTTTTATCTGTAAATTAACTCATTTAAACACAGATGGTACAAAAGCCTGTCATTTACATAACAAGGAAAAGCAGGTAAATTTCAGCAGTGCCCCACCTACTGTAAAGTATTAATAATATGCTTCAGCAGTCTTAATTACTTTGGTGACCTTCCTAATTTAACAGATTTGACTTTCCCCATTTGTAATTTTGCAGCAATAATTGGATAACTAGGCAATGCATGTACCTAAACAAATTAGGGCTTTTTAAATAAAACTTGATTATTCACAGTTCATTAGACAAAAAGCTGTATTTTAATATTAATTGCAATCACTCCTGTAGAACGTCATTCAGAATTCAATATCATGCTCTGTTTTTATGCCCATATAATCATAGACTGGTTTGAGTTTGAAGGGACCCTAGAGGTCATCTAGTTCCAACCCCCTGCCATGGACAGGGATGTCACCCACTAGGCTTGTTTGCTCAGAGCCCCAAACAACCTGGCCTTGAACACTTCCAGGGATGTGGCATTCACAACTTCTCTGGTCAACCTGTTGCAGAGCCTCACCACACTGATAATTAAGAATATCTTTCTTATATGTAATATAAAGATATTGTCCTTCAGCTTAAAGCCATTAACACTTGTCTCATCACTACATGTCCATGTGAAAAAGCCCTCTTCGCCTTTCTTGTAGACTCCCTTCAGGTTAAAGTCATTCAGAACAGTGAAAAGCTGTATATAAATTAATGCATCTGAAATATATTAAGACTGTTAATAGAAATGTATTTATGTTTATGGTTTGACCTAAATTCTGCTTTTTGACCTCACTGAGAAAGGCCAATTCATTTCAACATTATGGAATACTTCAGTTTACAATCCATTTTCTTTTTAGTTGTCTACATTTCTGCAATTGAACTGCATCACTGAAAATCACAATATCAAATAATATGATATCCTTAGCTCTGAATATCAAAGTCCAAAATGTTACGACTGCAGGCTTTTTTGTTAATTTACACCTATTTTACAGGGCCAGTCTTAGTGTTGATTTTAGGCTTGTTCCAAAGATTAGAATTTGAGTGAGATGATACAAAATGTATGTTGTGTCAAAAACACTACGGTTAAAATAAAAAAAGAAAAATGTGAAGAACCGCTTCTGACAGGAATATTATTTTACATCACAAATCTCACAGTCTTCTTTTGTTCAGTAGGTAGTTTTTGTAAAAGTTTTGGTCAATTTTTGAAGATATTTTTATGTTAATTAGCCACATTATTTTATGAATATTTTGAGCATTTTCATACTCTTAAATATCTCTAAACAAAGTGTGATTAAAAAAAAGTCCATGGATCCTAAAGCAGGCATTATGACTAGAGAAGATATAAATAAATAAATGAGCATAGCCTGCCAACTCACTCCTGAAAAATTACCACTGTATTTTTTCCCAGCTTAACTTTTCTGTGAGCATTCATATTCATGAAGGCAAAGGGTCAGTTGCATATATGATTTAACCACAGGACATTTTTATCCCAGATACAGATCTAATTGAGGCAGCTGAAATGTGAACATATTTTGCTTATCCCTGACCTACAATTTCTGTCTGTTCTAAAAGCGAGAATTAGTTTGGTCACCCTGCTGTCAGCCCAGGGCATCTTCTGACAAGAGATTTCTAATGCACTGAACAGCACTTTACATTAAGTGGTACTAATTACTGGGGCTGGGTGATCAGTTTGACCACAAGTTGGAAGGATAACTGCAGACTATTTGAAAATTCCAGCAGGAACTACTGACATAGTTATTACTGTTTACTTTCTTATTTATTAATTCAATAAGAATAGAAACTCTTAAAGCCCAGATATTGTCCCATTTATTTCTCTGTATTTACTTATGATAAAGAGTGCATTTTAGCTCATATTTGCTAAAAGAAAGTCAGAATTTACAACCAATTATTAAATAAGGGCTGGAAAATTTTGGGCAAAAAAGCTCATGGAAGTTTCTGCTTCCCAGCACTCTGTCCTTCTTGAAACATTGCATCACTGTTTGGCAGCAATAGATAGCCTTGCAGGAGTGTCAGGAATGGAAGTTCATCCATTTTTCTAACCTCTATTCTGAATTATCATTTAGCAAGTATATATATTCATGTTGTGATTGCTTCTCCATTGACTTAACAGGGATGGTAGTGATTTACTTCAGACAACAGTATATCAATCCTGATATAAGCATCCTGACTGAGATTACATAAATTATTTTTCACTAATATTAGCATTGGTACATTAATCTTGTTCTCCTTGGGGGCAGAAAAATAAAGCTGGAAAAAAAAGTTTATCTACATTTATTGCCCCTTTAATTTTAGAGCAGTTTCTCACAGAGTATTTTGCAATTTTCTATTGCTTTTATCCCATTCTATCCCATTGCTTTTATTCACATTCTATCTTTAATTTTGAGGTACCAAGGTATTGCGAAAGAGGTTTTTCAAGGGTTCCCCTGAAAGAAAAGAGACTATTGATCTTGGGAGGTTCCACAGAAGTTTTTTTTTGTTTGTTAGTTTGTTTTTAAATTATTGATTGGAAGGCATGTAAAAGTATGTGTTATTATCTGTATGGATTCCAATTGTCCTGGGGATTTTTTTACAGAAGTTGCAAAAAAACCCAGTCTGTGAAAGCAAGTCCCTTGGAGCTGTTCTAACACGAGTGTATAATTATTCAAAAGTACTTTTATGCTACTCTGGCTTTCCTAACACAGTTGGACACTATGCAGATGAGGGCCAGTCCATATAATGTAACTTTTTTCCCATTTTTAGGGGTGTGTGCTTTTTGTATTTTATTTGTCTAGTTTTCTTTCTTCTTACTCCTAATTTTCCTGTGGTGATTTTAACCATTTTTATTTCTTTTTAGCTCTCTGCTAAATTGATTCCTGTTTAAGTAACCTATTACGATGGAAATTGGCAGCAGATTTGAATTCAGAAAGATACTTTGTGTGGGATTCATCTGCTAAAAGCAGATGACTCCAATGTCTCCCTATGAGCTACCCAAGGGTTTCTTTATGGCTAATAGACTGAAATAAGCACATCTAAAACATTAATAATTTTATACATTTAAGGAAGAAAATTGTCCTGCTCTACTCTGCACTTGTATGGCCTCACCCCTAGTTATGTGTGTAGTTTTGGGCGCTATAAGAAAGACAGAAAGCTATTAGGAAGCATTCAAAGGAGGGCTGCTAAAACCCTAAGTGAAAGGTATAGGAGGTGAGGAGCAGCTGAGGTCACTTGGTCTGTGCAGCCTGGAGAAGAAACCGAGGGGAGACGTCATTGCAGTCTGCAACATCCTCACAAGGGGAAGAGGAGGGACAGACACTGATCCCTTCTCTTTGAAAGGACCTGAGGGAATGGCCTGAAGCTGTGTCAGGGGAGGTTTAGGTTGGATATCAGGAAAAGGTTCTTCACCTTTGGGCACTGGAACAGCTCCCCAGGGAAGTGGTCACAGCACAGCCTGAGAGAGTTCAAGAAGCATTTGGACAATGCTCTCCAGCACAGGCTGTGACTCTGCAGGGTTAGGAGTTGGACTTCAATGATTCTTGTGGGTCCCTTCCATTTAACATATTCTGTGATTCTGTGACTCTGTGATTCTGTCCTGAGGAAACCGTTTACAATTAATCAGGTGGCTTCCACCCTAAAAGAAACAATTTCCAGCTTGGGAAAGAGGAAATTTGAGGCCCTGATCAGACAGCTGAACTATACTTATACTGCAAAAGAGAAAAAGAAAGGGTCTCTTCCGTGAAAATGAAGGATACACTCTGCCTTTGACTAGTTAGTGCAACCATCTAGCATTTCTAAGTTCCAGCTATGTTGTACATATTAATGTGAAATTTTGTTTAGTATTGGAATGGGAGGTGTTGGGTTTTTTAAAGAGAATGGCATATGATGTTCTCTGAGTTTGCTATGCTCACTTCTAAACCAAATAACTTTGCTGTCTCATTTACTTTATTTTCTTTTGTAAAGATTGCTCAATGTTCTATAATGTAAGTGGAGACTGTTCAGGTTTTTTACATATACACTCTTTGAGATATTTCAAGATCAATTCAGTTTTCGAAACATGGTATTTGGATATTATTTGAGGCGACCTATCTTAGCATATTACTTAGCTTCCACCTGCTCTGGAAGTAGTGCTGCATTTTAGTAATTCTCTCAAAACAGATTCAGGTTTATAAAGGAGAAATTGTTTATTCTGTGCAGGGTGCAAGGTGAATGTTTTCCACAAATAAAGTATGCAAAGGAATAAAAAGTCAGAGAATTTATACATGGAATTTTGCATAAACCCACCTGTTTAATACATTTTTACCTCCCACCTAATGCATAACTATTTAGCTTGTAGAGCCTTACATAATACTTTTCACTGTGTCTATGTGGGTTTATGTGGGTCTCTGGTGATCATGTGGGGAGGTGCCTCCCTCCTTGGTTTTGAGTAAAGTTCATTGCAGGATGTGCAGAACACAAGGGCGAGTGCCAAAGAGAATGTGATCTGCAGCATGGTGCCACTCCTCAATCAATTGCCAATCAGGACATAAAATACAAAAGATTTCCATAAGCATTAAGCAAGACCTGCCTAACACACCTAATAACATAATAGTTGCAGTCAAAAGACAGTTAAAGATGAGAATGATACCATCAGCTTCCATCTGAAACAGAGATCAAAGGAAGGGACCAGGACAGAGAATTCTGCCTAAGGACTCAGAGAATTCTGCTTAAAGATACCTGAAAAAAAGGTTGATTCTTTTCATCCTCTAACTTGTTATTTTGAATAAAATTCAGCTTATCCAAAGGCAGATATCTATAATAGCCTAGATAATTCCATATGCAGTACAGGTGACAGGATTATACTCTTCCTCTAGAATAAAAAAAAAAAAAGTCTAATGTATCTAAATTGGATAATAGAGAAACATTAGAAATAAGAAATTATGAAAGATTTCTGGTTTAACTACTTCTTGAGTTCAGTTTGCTGAAATATTTTAATTATTCAAATTTCTGTCTGTAGGTTTCACTAACGTCTAAAGTTCTCTGTATGTATATAGAGGTATCATGTCGTTATTAATCAGGTAAACTTGTATCCCTACAGGTTCATAAAATGTTATTTCCCTTAGGAATTTAGTACAGAGATTTTGAAAACATTCTTAAGATCTAAATAGTCCACAAAATATAGACACATAAAAATTTAATTTAATTTTTTAGTAGTGCCATATGTGGAATTGTCCTCGCTTCAGATTTTAATGAAATTATTATAGCATATGTCCATTTCCTCTCGCTTGTGGAAAGGAACGGTAACCTGGTGGACATTAGATTAAAAGCTAAGGTAAGGAGACTGAGAGTTTGTATGGTCTGTATGCACATACAAAGTCATATACTTCTGTGAACAAATGGTGTTCAGATACTGCAATAATGCAAGACATGTACAGAGCTGATATTTTCAAATCTAACGCATACGTACATAAAAACAATGGCAGAGGATGGTCTGTTGGAACTTGAAAGTTAATCTATTCCACCTCCTTTTTCTCTGGTAAAATAAATACTTCTAGACCTCTGTAGTGGGTTGATCCTGGCTGGATGCCAGACACCCATCAAAGCCTCACTCTCACTCCCCTCCAAAGCTGGGCAGGGAAGAGAAAATATAGCAAAGGGAAGTGAGTTGAGAAAAGGACCAGGAGAGATCACTCGCCAAATACAATCACAGGCGAAATAGATTGAATTAAAGATATTAATTGAATTATTGCTAACAAAATCAGGGTAGGATAATGAAATGTAAAAATAGACCTTCAGCCCCCGTTCTCCCTCCTCCTCAGCTCCACTACGGCCTCCCTAGTGGTGCAGGGAGACAGGAATGGGTGGAGTCGGTTCATCACACATGGTTTCTCCTGCTGCTCAGGGAGAGGAGTCCTTCCTTCCTCCAACGTGGGGTCCCTTCCACAGGAGATCGTTCTCCATGAACTGCTGCAACATGGGTCATTCTTCCAGAGGGTGAAGTCCTTCCAGAACAGACTGTTCCAGAGTCGGTCCCCAACAGGGTCATAGGTCCTACCAGGAAACTTCCTCCAGTATGGGCTCTTCTCCATAGGTCCCTTCCAGGACCCTGGTGCAGCACAAGGGCTGCCACAAAGCTTTGTGGGCTCCCACAAAGCCTCCTCTCAGGCACCCACCTGCTCTGATGTGTAGCTCCTCCATGGGCTGCAGGTGGATCTCTGCATGTCCATGGTTCTCAATGGGTTGCAGAGGCACAGCTTCACCATGGTCTGTACCATGTGCTCCAGGGGAATCAAATACAGTGTGTGGATTACCTCCTTCCACTCCTTCTCCACTGACTAGAGTGTCTGCAAGGATGTTCCTGTCATATATTTTCACTTTGATCTTCTCTGTCCACAATTACCTCTCTGCAATTAACTTTTTTTCTTCTTCTTAAATATGTTATCACAGAGGCAATATCATCATTTCTAACTGGCCCAGCCCTGGCCAGCAGCACATCCATGTTTGGAGCCACCAGGAACTGGCTCTGCTGGACATGGAGGAAGCTGCTGGCAGCTTGTCACAGAAGCCACCCCTGTAACCCCCCCTTTTACAAAAGCTTGGCCACAAAAACTCAATACAATCTCTCTGACTTATTTTCTGTTTTTTCTGATGTATGCTGTTACCATGCATGAGACTATGTAATACAGGGAAAAGCAGAAAATGTTTTTGACAAGACTATGTAATTTTCTTCTTAAACATGACTCATGAGAAATGAAACCTGCATAATCTGGTTTTATTATCTTTTAGTGACCCAGTGTATGGGTGCAAGATTTTAACTGGTGGTCTCTGTGAGAAGAGGCTGGACCTGGTTCCAGCTAAAACTAGCTTCACGCCAGAGTCTGTGTGGTGCAGTGTAGATGATGTTGAACATAGAAACAGCCACCAAAAAAGGGATATAATTTAATAGAGCAGATCACTAGTACATTTGAGATGCTCTTTAGTATCCAGGACCCCTGTACATATCTGTCTGAAATAATGTCAGACTTTCAGATTGCCAGGTGCTACTGGAACCTGTGTGGGAAACCACAGGGCTTAAAAAGATATCATCCAGCTGTGTCACAGGATATAGGGATGCCAGTTTATGATGCTATTTATACTTCTGATTCTCCTGACTGTATGCATATATAATCATAGGATCATAGATTCATAGAATGGCTTGGGTTGGAAGGGATCTTAAAGGTCATTCATATCCAACCCCCATGATATGAGTAGGGACATCTTTCACCAGAGCAGATTGCTCAGAGTTCCATCCAAGCTGGCCTGGAATGATTATAGGGATGGCACATCCACAACTTCTCTGGGCAACCTGTTCCGGTGCCTCACTACCCTCACAGTAAAGATTTTTTTCTCAACATATAATCAAAACCTGCTCTTTGGTTTGAATCCATTCCCACTTGCCCTGTAACTACGTGTGCTTATAAGATATTTCTCTTTCTTGTAGGCTTCCTTCAGGTACTGAAAGGCTGCCATTAGGTCATTCTGAAGCCTTCTCTTCTTCAGGCAGAACAATCCCAATTCTCTCAGCCTTTCCTCATGGGAGAGGTGCTCCATTCCTCTAACATTTTTCTTATAGATAACTGAAGTCCAGTATGCAGAAATATGTATATGTAGATAACATATGCACATTAGTTTTACAGCTATACAAAAAATAAGTCTTTTGTACAATCTGAATATCAACCTAAAATATAAAGTTACATAACACACACCAAATTGCTTTTAAATATTTGTTAAAACACACAAACCCCATTTTCTTATGTCTTATAAGATATCATGGGAAATATCTTGGAATAATCTTAGATTTTGTAGCAACTTCAAACCTTAAAAGCACAATTAGAAGGATTGTAGATTTTTTTTTTTTTTATTTAATAGATTTTATTTCTCAAAAAATGGAATAGACTTTATATTCTAAGATAGTTACACATTATTCATCTGCACACCTTACTATATTTCTTAAACTTGCTTTTGTTTCAGAGGTCACTTAACGGTGAATTAAACTCTTTGGTTCTACAACTAATGTAAATAATGCAGATTGCTTAATTTAATGAGCTTTCACTTTCATAACACTAATGACTAGAGAACTGACTTTGAGCTATACCATAGTTTTCCTAACACTGCTGATAATTAAAAGAGCCATTAATTCAGTGAAGTTACAAATACATTATAGCAAGAAAACACACTTCACTGCTTTTCACATTTGTATACATCATATATGATACTATTAAATGAGTACTACACCAACTTTTTCCTGTGGAAGTGTAACTGACTTGATCATAAGCTTTCACTTAGCCATATGGAAAGCTTATAGTACACAATGATTTTTCCTATGCAGAGTGAAAACAGTGGGGTAATATGAATTAGAGATTATGGTTCTCAAACAAGTATTTTAAAGTGACCATCATTCAACACATTCAACACAGCAGTAGTCCAAACAGAAATACTCAGTAACAGAGAACTTCAGAACCTTGATATTTTGATTTTCATTGTGTTTGCTAGCTTAAAGGAATGATTGAAAGGGCTTTAATGGGGAAACAACCTCATGTTATTTCTTAACATAATTCTACTTTAAAAAGTATAATTGTTCATAACTGACTACTTTTAGCAGTCAGATTTCACTGCATTTTCTTGCATATATAATGCAGATATTGATTAAACTACAAGTAAAAATATTCTTAAGTGTTGAGTGGAATCTACAGGTATAAGTAAAACTTGTTTCTATTCCCTCCAAATTCAGGAAACAGAAATGCACATTGACAATCCAGTAACCTAGATAACAAATTAATGGAAAATAAACTCCCATACTCCTGTAATGCATCTGCTTTAAGTGCACCTTCAGGTTACAGAAGTGAACAGTAAACAAACATATACCATAGAATGTCCTCTAACTGAAATTTACAGGTCAGCTCTACTACATTACTTAAAAAAACCCCCAACTTTTCCCTGTTACAGCATCTCCAACATTTTATCTAGAATTGTTAATATTCTACAATGTAATATCATATCTATTGCAATTTGACAGAATTACTTCTTTCAATGCTGAGCACAAGAAAGCTGAGTTTTTCAGTTCATAGTACACAATAATTTAAGTTTAGTGGAAAGCATAGGCATATTTTATAAGTGCTTTTATAACTGCAGAAAAATATACCATTTACTTCGAAGCATTTTAAAATGAGCATGAGGCAGTATTTAAAATCTATCTAGCTGTAAGCTGTGATACACATAAGTGTCACAGAGAATTAAAATATTTATTTCTGTATGAAGTTGCAGTGTAACTAGTATCAGTATTATGTTATGCATGCTAAATGATCAGTTTTAGTAGTTTCATACCAAAGAACTTTACAAGCATATGGTTTACTTTTCTTTCTTTTCATATCATTCAAAAAATGTGCATGACTGTATGGAAATCGTTATGTTCATCTTCACAAGCATGGATGTGCATGCTATCTTTTTTGCACATTTTTAATTTTACTCTTTTTAAAATTCAGATGCATTACCACTAAAAGCAACGAGGAACCTAGGATCCTATACTACTAATAAATCAAAACTAATTCAAAATAACTCACATCATAATTCAACACAGTCTTTTGAAAAAAGAGGAGTTCCATCAGCCAAACCATCCAAAGTCTTTCATTTGTAGGGCATTATTTAATTTGTTGCATTTCTCCTAATGTCCTACTGATATTAATTTTAGTCTTCAATTCCTCGCCATCCATGGTTCTTATTAAATATGAACTTTTTTTTTTTTTTTTTTCTTAATATGGAGAGTTTATTGCACTTCTTTTTAATTAAGTGTTTTAACTGCTTGCAGTTTTTCATTCTCCATATCCAAACTTTTCCCTACCTGGTATCTCCCTCTGACTTAATCCTGTTGCACATACTTTTACATGTGAAAATGTTTACACTTTTGTAAAAGATTACCTGCGAGATATCTTGCATACCAACAATCTGTAGATTTTGTGATATTTGTGCAATTTCTTCATCTAGATAATTTAAATATTTTCCCTTCTTTCCAGGCCACAGTGTGGGTTGTTTCATCAGTCATCATTACTTTGTGATAAATTGTGTTTAAAACTATATTAATTACAAGAATACTTCAATATTTTCTCACATGCTCTCCTGTGTTCTGCTTTCCAGTTGATGAGCTGTTTGGATTATACTTATTAATTATATATACAGAAATTGAACAATTACTTTGTTACTAATTCCAACACTTCATAACTCCATTTGTATTTTGGAAACACTATGTATGTTATACACAATTTATCACACATGTACATATTTCTATTGTATTTCTACTTTTCCTTCTCTTGTGTCATTACCCAAAAGCTTTTAGGCTCAGGAAATAAAAAAATACTAACTTCTTTATACTTTATAGAGTGGAAATTTTCAGAGAAGTCTTAGATGCCTACTTATCCTTAAATTCCTTCTGTGACAAGCTTATACCAATAGACATACACTGCTAACAATGAGCCATTTTCGAGTGAGTTTGGTTGTCCTCTTAGAGGGTGGAAGACACGGCCTAGAGGGAAGGCCCAATGTGTAAAGGGCATGTACTCATAGCTTTGTCTATCTCTTGTGATATACTGATACCCATATAAGATAATAGATACAGAAGAATTCCTTATCTTCTTGTACTCAGCTGGAAAAAGGAAAACAATTTTATGGCTTAAATGCACTGTTCTCCTTCGTGTTACTCTATTTCAGCTCCCTATGTTAAAATTGTACCTGGGAAGATCTAAATCTTGCTGTTCCTGATTTGAATTGAAAATATTCTATCAGCTATTTAAGCTTAAGATGAAAGAAATGTGTGAAGAGAGTAACAGACTAGAAAACACAGATGCTGTCTGGGAGAAGAAAGATATCAAATACAAATAAAGATTACCCTTAAACAGATCACCTTCTGATGGGCATTAGAGGAAATTACAAGCAGTGAGTTTATATGCATGCACCCAATATTTCCTAAATTCACAGCACTTCTTTGAAGTGTAGGAAGGATATTAAATAGCTGTCTCTTATCAGTGAAATCTGAGCTACCTTCAAATATTGTCTACATGTTAAGCTGTACAGAAAGGTTGGAGACTAATAAAGATTACACAAAGGTAATTGTGTTTAAGAAAAGCGGTTATCGGTACAGAGAAAAAAAATATTATATGAGACCTAAAGGGGTAATGAGCACTGAAATACTGCAAATGAGAGGGCATAAAAGCAGTCTATCAAGGGAGCATAAACTAAAGAGGAAAGAATAAAGGTTTGTAGTGTCAGAAGGTGGGCCATCCTGCTCTCTTGGAGCACATATGTAAATACATACTTATTAAATTAAACATCTGAACCCAAATGAGAAGCAGGAGGTGAAAACTAGACTTCTGAAAAGAGCAATGAGGCTTTATGAGTTACTTTATTTTCATGCTGCTCTCAATAAAATGAAATGTTGCATGTAATATGAAAAAAAAAGCAAATCCTGAATTTACAGTCAGAGATGACATCCTTGGATCCCATCAGGATATAAAGTCTGTTTACTAAAGGGACAGATGTAAACATCACACAAAAGGAAAGTATAAAGAGCTTAATTATAATCTTTTACATATCTGAAAGGAAAAAAATCCATAAAAGGACAGACGTGGGTAACAAAGACAAAATAAAACCATTAAGCAACTGATTTCTGAATCTTTCTGTTGCCTTTTGTCTGCATGAAATAAAACACAAGGCTGATGTAAATACAGCCTACACAAAATCTGACAATCTCATTTCAACTTCTTGTGCAAGGAAGATCTACTAATGTCTATTTATCTCATATCTGGTAGATTGGGATTTATTGGAAAATGGAGAAACTATGAACATAATCTATATGACTCTGAAAATCATACAATGGATAAAGTGCAGGTTTGGAATTCAGAAAAGTATTGAAACAGCTCCCAATATCTTTTCAGAGAACGGCTTAAGTAAAATGAGAAGCTGTATCCAAATGACCTGTGAAGGCACTTTGTAAAGTATTTCAATATAGAAACCTTTGTAGAATCAAAGCTGAGAAATAGACTAGGCTATTAAACTTTTATAAAATATTCATTTGAAATACTGCAGGAGCAATTGCTAGCTCTAGGGAAGCAACCCTAAAAGAAAGTTGAAAGTACTAATCTGTTTCTTCTTATAAAAAACAATGCATTACTGAAGTTATCCCATGTGGAATAGAGAGCAATCTATAATAGAAAAGTTAGAATAAGGTTTTCTAATCCAGTAAAAACTATAAACTCCCACCCACTCTTCTGTATAGAAGTAGGAAACAACGAATTTTCACCTGACTTTTCAAAATCTAGAACTTAGGAGCAATATTGATTTCATAGTTTATTTAATGGCCACATTACAGAGAATTCTTTTTTTGACATCCTGATAGACACATAAATGTTGTTTATCTTGGTAACAGTCCTATAGAAGTCAAAATCTTATTTGGGGAAGACTATGAATCTCACCTCTCTTCTTGCTGTGTAAGTTTTGTTTTAATGCTTGAAATATCCAGCACAAGCAAAAGCTTGTTTATATGATTCTCTCCTCACCACTGAATCCTCGTTTTAAACTGGACTTGTCTATACAGCGTGACTACCTTAGGAATACAGGTCTTGAGTCTACTAAAAGGCCTGAAACAGAAAGTAGATAAAATCTGTTAGGGACTATGAGCCTATAAAAGGTGTTTCTGGACAAATGGCTGTTCAGACAAATGATGATGACTGCTCAATGATTTGGGAGGCCAGGCAGCAGACTGTGAGGCCACACCTTGAGTGCTGTGTCCAATTCTGGGCCCCTCAGTTCAGGAAGGATGTTAAGATACTTGAATGTATCCAGAGGAGGCAAAAAGACTGGTGAGGGGCTTGGAACACAAACCCAGTGAGGAACGACTGAGGGAGCTGGGGTTGTTTAACCTGGAGAAAAGGAGACTCAGGGGTGACCTCGTCACTTTCTACAACTTCCTAAAAGGTGGCTGTAGTCAAGTAGGTGCCAGTCTCTTCTCCCAGGAAACAACTGACAGAACAAGAAGTCTTAAGCTGTGCCAGGGTAAATTTAGGTTAGATGTTAGGAAAAAAAATCTTCACTGAAAGAGTGATTGGGCACTGGAATCATCTACCCGGCGAAGTGGTGGAGTCATTGTCCCTGGATGTGTTTAAAAAAAAGACTGGATGTGGCACTCAGTGCCATGGTTTAGTTCATGAGGAGATGTTAGGTCATAGGTTGGACTAGATGATCTTAAAGGTATTTTTCAACCTAGTTAATTCTGTGGTTCTGTGATCTGTGCTACAGGATGGATAGGGAATCAAGAGTATTAGCTCATAAACTCTACCAGCATGCAGGCAAGTTTTTATAAACTTACTGGCAAACATCAAGTCATGCAAACTGCTAAGCTGCCACCTGGCTTTATCCCCAGCAGACTACGCAATTCAGTGTTACAGACTGTATTTGACAAGGGATGTATTAAATTTCCCTAACTCCAAGTAGGCAGTCAGTCCTGAGCATGTGCTTTAGACACAAATGGTCAGGGTAATTTCTCTATACAGCTCTAGGTTCTAGATAGTTGCTGTCATGCCAGCATCCATTTTTCTTCATTGTCAGAAGATGGAGGGAGAATAAAGAATGCTGAAGACTTTCAGTGGTCATCACTGAACTAACCAGTCTGCTTCACTTATGATTTCATATATCTTCAAAAAATTTTAATCATATTTTCCTTCCTAAAAGCACAGTTTCCTGATTATTTTGAGCAATAATAATGAATTTACTATTTTATTGTTGCCTGAAAACACATTTATATTTACAGTCTTAACTCTCCATCATTACTTCCTCAGAGAAGAACCACAGAGCTACCTGTGGAAGGGAGGCAAGAGACTTCCTGTGGGGAGCTTTTGATGAGGACATCAAAAGCACCTGCAACATAGCTGCTGCATTGACATTATTCCATCACTAAGGAAAACTCAGATTAATTGATCAGTAAGTTATGTCAAAGCACATTCATTTCAGAGAGAAAATGTACTGATAGCTTTAACAGCCTTGTTGAAAATATAAAATGTTTTATTTACAGGCAAAGCTATTAATCTCATGTATAACCAATTCAGTTTACCTGAACATTCACCATCATTTGCTAAAGCAAGGGTTTTGGATACAAAGAATTGGATGACAGCTGTACAGTTGACAGCTGTAAGAAATATTTCTTACCTTTTTTCTTTCTTACTAAATATTAAAAAAAAATTAGATCAGGCAGAATTAGGACCTTACAGGACAATTTTTCAAAAAATAAAATAAAATATATTGTTCATATGACACTGGATTTGTCCACCAGTAAGAAGATCTCTTTGTGGGGAGCCAAGGAATGCAAAAAATGGCATACATAAGTTCTTGTGCAGCTGTTTCCAGGGGAACATATTTCCCAGATGTATTATTTATTTCTTTTTTACTTCCAGAGGATGCTAAACAACTGATATGAAGCTTCAGAAGATTTGTCCTAAAGAATCACAAAGAAAATGGAGGCACGGTAAGCTGCATGGAGACATAATTTGCGTAATCATCTGTACAAAATATGTAATCATAGAGATGCTCTTGCTGACACTATTTAGGACCTGTAAACAGCTAAGAGTAAATAGGTTCAGTAATTTATTTTTTTATCTACCTGCAAAATTGTAATCAGCTCTGGCTATGGTTTCAAATGAATTTTGCATAAATGAACACCAAAGAGCAATCATAGTGAAAAGCACCATGGATGGGTGCTCAGTACTATTTTGCATAGTTCAGCACAAATAGGTAGTGATGAAGGACAAAGGGACATCTGGTGGCTGCATAGATATATACATTAATCTTAATATTCTGCATTGCTGTCAAAAAAAATCTAAGCTACAGAGAATTCAGTCTATCCAGACATAACTGTCACTGTCTATTTGAATAAAATATGCAGATTCATATACTTGATCACATAAAAATCAGATATTGAATAAATTATTTTTTAATCAGATTCTGTGTCTGTATTTCCTGAACAAAACAGCCAGTCATAGCTGCCTTATCCAAAGTACATGAAGGAATTAGTTGTCTTAGTGCTTTACCCTGTGCCTCAATATGGACTAGATCAGAATGTTTTCCTCACTAAAATACCCTGAATGAAATTTGTAAGAAACATTCTTCATCTGTACTGAGAAAAAAACACACCTGAATTATATATTGTATTCAGTTTAATAAGACTAGCAGGGCAGTTACAGGATATATACATTCCCCATTCCCTTTACTCAAATTAAAGGAAGAAAAAAAAGGTAAATGGTTGCTAGCTATTCGGCTGTTTCATATTTTAAGGTCTGCTTTCTTCTGTACACTAGGTTGCATGTAAGCAGCAGCTGAAAAGTTATTCTTAAAAGCATGATTATTTAATTCATTGATTCTTGTGTCTCCATTCTCTTGAGTACAAAAATACCCTACTACTTATATAAGGATGGCAATTTTTTTTTTCTCTTTCAGGTAAAACTCAAGCAAGCATCATTGTTCCCGGATAGATTAAAAATGTAGCATTTCTTTGCAAGAAGTAATTTTCCCATTTCTGCATTGGAGTGTATCTCCCACTGTAGGAAACATAGTATGCTTACAGACTAAAAATTTCTAACCACTGATATTGGTGAAAAGCAGCACAAAATTAGTTCTTCTCTGTCTTCTCCCTCTTGTAACCCTTCAGCTCATAATGAATAGCAATGAGGAACTACAGCTAAATGGAACAGTCAAGCTGTGATCTAAGCTATTAATACTCATAAGCAGTGATTACATAATGCTAAGTATTGTCATTACAACATGATTTTCTGCTGTTAGGTCACAGAATATGCTGCAGAAAATCTTCAACAAGTCAAATCAATAAGATCATAAAAAAGTCTGATTTCTGTATTTCTTTTTAGCTATGTAGCACATCAAAATAATCTCTAACAAAATTAAAATAAAATTTAAAAGATTAATTTTAGAGACAGATAATGAATAAGAGCACTAAACAATAGAAAAGAAATAACAGAAATAGTCCCACGGAATTTTTGCAATAGCTATATGAGTTTTTTTAATTAAGTCTCTTGAAAAATAAGCTGTAAATGACATTCACATGTTTTAATTTATTTCAATTATTAATTAAATGCTCCCTCCATGGTCTGAAAATCCGGTTCATTGTTTTTAAGTTTCCCTTGATCTGAGTAAAACCTAGTTCTGACTTTCCTTAGTCCTCATTATCTTTAGCTCAAAACCTTAATCAAGTGCACTTTTCCAGAACTTTCCAAATTGGGTATCCGGCCCATAATCAAACCCATTTGCTTGCTCTACCAGACACACGTTCAATAGTTCAAAATAACTTATGTCCTTTCACAAGTACCCTGCTATCCTTTTCACAGATCCTCTAGTTTATAAGTCTACTTAAAGAGCACAATAAAGTTGAAAAATAAGACAAAGCTTCATGGAAAAATCATTCTTTATAATGGTATAAAGAAATATGCATATCTATTAAAGAAGGAATATACATATATTGCTCTCTTCCCAATATTTTGTCAGTGTTCTTTCTGATTTTCAGATGTATTTTTTTAAACCCATCAGGCTTTCATTTTTATTGAACAGAAGGGATTGCTCTAAGAAGTTCTGGTGCTTTTTCTGTATTCATTCTCCTTTTGACTTTTCTTGGTCAGCCACAAAACCTGTCTCAAGTCCATCTTCTCTTGAGAAGATCCTTTGACCTGACAAACCTGTTTTCTCCAGGTGATAACAAGCTCTTTTTCTATAGTTTTCCCTCTTTTTTAAAAGAAGGTCACTAGTACTTGACAACCATACATTTTTCCACTTTGAATACTGACGCAGTTGCATGTGCTGTTAAATGATGATTCTTCTGTAAGTGCAGGTTTCATGATTCCTTCTGCTGCCCTTTTATTATACCCCTCCTTTGAAGCCTGGGTATGCACTGTGCCCTTCAACAGACTCTACAGAGGCTGGCAGCCTACTGTCGTAAGGATCTAGTGAGGAAGTGCAATAAAATAGAACTGTGGGGTTTTTGTTTGCTTGTTTTCTGAATATATGGTCTAACGCACTTGTCAAATTAGAGTTTTTGTTATGTTTATAACTCCAGCCAGCAACTAAATGCCACCCAGCCACTTACTCATTCACCTTCCCCCTTCCCCTGTGAGATGGGAAGGGGAATTAGAAAAGTGTAAAACCCCTGGGTTTACATAAGAATAGTTTAATAATTGAAACACATTAAAATATTACTACAGTGATGGTAAGAATATTATTGTTATTATTATTATTATTATGATAATTATCATTAATAATAGTTGTAACAATAATAGCAATAATAAAAACAATGGAGAAAAAAAAAAAGCACAAGATTTTTGGCAGTATATTTTTTCTTAAACAGTATTAGGGACAAATAAAGTAATATCTCCTGTTTGTAATAACAAAAATGGAGTGACCTTCTTGAGATCAAAAAATGCTTGTCCACCTTTACTTTTCATAAATGCTCTTCACAGAATTTATAAACCATAAAAAAACCCCTTCATTTGGCAGATAAAACCTTTTGGACACTAGTCATGTGTAGTATATCAGTGAGAAAAAAATGGTATATATCTGGTTAATATCCTATTAATATTATCCTAATATCTGGTAAATATCCTATTGTAATATTTAGTCTTTCTAAATTTCTTCTTTAGCTGAAGAAATTCAGCTCTTCTATTTTAATGTATATGGGGGAAAATAACTTCCAGCAAGTAATAAAACTTGACACAGCAGGTTTTAATACTGTATCTTTTAACTTTACTATTGCAACCGTTGTGCACAGTTGTAGAATAAAATTTTTTAGTGTGAACAGCATGTCAGACTATTCTTGCCCCTTTGGAAACAGTGGAATGGGACCTTATTTAGTCTCCTCTTTTCCTTTTTGCCATTTCCAAGTTTAACTCTACTTAAAAACTTATCTTTACCCTAGGTTCTAAAACTAAATGGTAGTATGCTCTGACAGGGACCTGCTGAAAGTTCATCAGGTTTCTCTTCTCTGTGAAACAGACTAGTAGAAATTAGTGGCTTTTAGAGGTGTTTTTACATGCTTTTACTAGTTTGTGATTGCTATTTTGTAAGAACAAAGCTTCACTTTTCTTATAAATAAGTTTCTGTACAAAGAAACTCACCTATTTGTCAAAGTTCCGTTGATATACTTCATAGCAAGTATTGATATCAGATTTCCTACATGTTGTATTGAAATTAGAAATGAAAACTATGGGACAGTGCTTAATAAGAATGAAAGTTATTTACAAAAGTCAGAAACAACTCATGGGTTTAATTGTATTAACTTATTTAGGTCATTTTTATTTGTGTATTGAATAAAAGCTTCTTTTATCCCACTTCCCTTTAGGTCAGCATGCTGCCTGTGTGAGACCATAGTTCAGATTGCATTGAGCCAGGCTTCATATATTGCACAGGCATTGGACTTCTAGAGGAACTTTATGTTTAACTACATTCAGCTATTAATTCCCCTGAGAACAGCAATACTTGAGACTATAAATTTGTGTCAAGATGTATTGGTTACATTCTCTTGTTTACCTTTATATCACAGTAAATTATCATGCATATGTGTTGAAACTCTGGCTGGTGACCTCCTCTAGTTAATAAAGCTTGACATTTTAATAGGATAAACAAATGTTTTATTTGTACAGTGTGGAGTATTTTACCAATGATCTGATGAGATTGTGTTAGATGTTTGTTCTTTATATACTGGAGGTAAAACTCATGTTTGCTAGATGACCTATTAATCTGCTGATTCATTGAATGCATGTTATAATTTAAAGGTTAAGACTATCCATTAAACTTATCAACATGGTTCAAGATTCTTTAAATCAAAAATGTTCTTGTGTGAACCTAATTCTATGGCATGAATGCTAAAACAATAGTAAAATAAGCTAATCCTTCAAGATGATGGATTGCAGCCTGTGGCTGTCATGGCTACAGACCTTCAATAGAGTGGAGTCACAGTTAGTTCACAAGAAACATAGGTAGGTAAATTTCCTTTGGAACTTATAATTTATTTCCCATTAAATAATATCATTAGGAAAAATAATTCAAGAGTAGGTTTTAGGAATATGGGGTATAATCCCATTATTTTATTGGAACACACATTATATCAGAGTAGCAGAATTTAGACTGGATTCAGCTTTCAGTTTGTTTTTGTGAGCTGTTTTAACTAAGACAATTAGGTTGAACCAATAGAGAAATTATATACCTGATATTATCAAATTAATAGAAAATAATGGACTGGTCATGTATTACTGTGAATCTTTCAAAAATTCTATGTTTTTATTTCTTAGAAAAAATTAAAGAACCTCTAAAAAGACATGGCAAATAATATTCTAGGGTATATAGTGTTATGTAGCAACTATGCTGATTAGCCACGTAGAAGAGAAAACTGGATATCAGCTTCATTTTTACTGTTATATTAACCTTTTATATAATATTGCAATTTATTGTGATTCTCCTAAATGTCTAAATCAATGCTTAAAAAAAAAGTGTGAAAAGACTACTTTTTTTTTTTGTAGTGAAGATTTCTATAGAGTTCCAAGATAGATAGAGTTCCAAGCAGTATGCAAGTAACAAAAAATATATTGACAATTGCAAGTCCACTGGCAATGTTTAGTTGTGGGTGACCTTTAAAAAAATATCTTCTGCCTCCAGGCACACACATGCTATTTACACTAATCCTCTTAAATTTCCCTCACGGCTCCAGTATGCTGCTGCTTACCCTAACACCACCTTCTGCCTTCAGACCTAATTTCTCTACTCAGATTGTTTTTTTCAGCTTTTGATAGTAGCTGCTAACAGGGCAAATTTTCCTGTGAATTTTGCTAGCACTGTACAGCTGATTTCAAAAACTCAGGATTGGCATTATGGAGTACAGCCTGAGAATTAGAGGAAGGTATCCCAAAGCAGATTTGCAAGTTGTTTGGAGGTAGAGTGCAGACTATAATGGGGCTAGAAAATTAAATCAAAACTGATTAAGAAACACAAAGAAAATTTAGGCAAGGATAGAGGAGTTTATTTGTATTGTTATATCTGTTTAGTATTATCAATAAGTTATTTTCTAACAATAAGAGAACAACTTATTTAAAGTTGTATATTAAAGATTGAAAGTGAAATAATTTTCCATTGACACTAATTTCCATGGAGTGTGCTTTTTCACATTGTGTTTTAAACACAATGTTAAAAACCTAAATGTAATTAGTCGGAAAAATATGCACAGATAATATGTTAAGAAATATACTCCCGGATAATACTGTTAAAAAATACAGTCTTGGAAATGTGTAATGCACACTCACAACCTAGATATCCAGATGCATCCTAGGGTGCATTAAAAGCAGCATGGCCAGAAGGCAAAGGGAGGTGACCCTTCCCCTCTACTCTGCTGTCTCAAAACCCCACCTGGAGTGCTGCATCCTGCTCAGGGGCCCCCAACAAGAAGGACATGGAACTGGTGGAGAAATTAGTTCAAACCATAAATTTTCCTTTCTAAGTGAAAAAAAGTTCCAAACTCAGTTTTTTCTTCTATTAGTTTTGGTGTCTTTATCTGTGAATTACTCATTTAAGAATGTTTGAGCTAAATCTAGAAAAAGTTAGATGCACCTAAAAGTGAGATGCTTCACTTTAGATATTGTCAAGCCCCTGTTAGGAATAGAGAAACTCAATTAATTGTCTGAGTTATCCAGACTGTGCAGTGGAAATGCTGAGTATCTCAATATATAGATACCAACTAAAATCACATGGTGTGCAGCAACATAGGAAATTTCCATTAGGAAATTTTAAAGACAGGGTCCAAACTTAAATAACAACCTTCTGTTCTTTAAATTAGAAATTTACTTCCTCACAATAGCTTAAAATCATGTTTTAGACCCTTAAAAGCTATGTTATAGAAATATATTGAGAACCAGACGTCAATAATTTATTTTCAAATAGAAACAGACTTAAAATATGAATGAATAAAAATCTAAAGTACTACATTAAAGAAAAGTTCAAATTAATTCACTTCCTTTGTAGGTCAGGATGCAGTCCTCTGTGTCACAGCAATTAGAGTACTGGCTGTAGTGAAGTCTTGTTTATACAGATATGTGTCTTTTCACTGATTAAATTTTAATACAGCAAACCTTCAGTAAATTTGTATTCAATAAAATAAATTGTGGAATCTTGTTCCCCAAGGAAATATGACAGCTTAGTGAAGACTGTTGTGTGACAACTTGAAAGTAATTAGACCTCTATCCCAGCACTATCCATCCACTTATTTCTGTGAAACTAGAGGTCAAATATCTTTCAGATTGCCACCCTTATGGTAAAACTGCTTTAAATTACTCAGTGGGTTCAAAAATTTCTCCAGAAGGGAACTCTCAGACATATCTCAGAAATACAGATTAAATAATTCCCTTTGCCATCACTGAAAACCTAAGTGATACTTATGCACTTAAGGTACCACAAAGATTTTTCTCCTACATGGAGTAGGTAAACATCACTAGTGTATTTATTTGAAGCTTTCCCACAGTGGGCAAATTTTCTCCGCAAAGGGCTAGTCACTTTTGTCTGTGTGAAATAGTCTCAACACAGGAAGATTTAAAGAATGCTTTAGAAATTGGTATATGCTCTGTTTCATTCTTCTTTCTTTCTCAGGGGATGAATGGATTGGAGCAATGAGAGCTTATCTATTTAAATCTGAAATTTAACTATGATGGTTTACATGTTGTCAGGAGTAAAAGAGTAAAGATTTCTAAGATTGGGTGAGCAAGGTACCAAGTGTCTATCAGCGTGAAAGAAGGTCATGAAGGAAATTAAGCATCATCAAATCAACAAGGATGATAGCAACAGATGTTTGAAAAACTCTATTCCTATGTTAGAGTGGCTTGGAAAGTAGAGATCCTGGGTAACAGAAAGGAAAACTTGAAAGAAATATGAGACATGTAACTGAGGGTTTATTTTGCAGAGATGGAAGAACTAGGAATCAAGGTAGAAAGCATAGCATTTGAACCTAGGAGGTTATGTGACAGGATATGTGAAAACAAAATGTGTATCCTTAGAAGTTCAGCCGCTGCTGTTTTAAAAATTCTCTCTCCTAAATTCATTCTCTAGCACATAGCAAAATAAACTTGAACAAGCTTTTTTCCCAGTTCCAAGGCCTATGCTTTAAGCCCCTGGAGGTTTCTGAAGCTTGAAAAAATAAGCTTAGAACCCTTACATATCTGTCCACATTGGTTGATATGAAATACAGTTTAAAAAAAAAATATGTTTATGATCAAATAAACTATGTTTCTCTGTCAAAGCATGCTGAATAAAACCCCAGAAAATCGAGTTCCCTTCTTTGAAGTAGATTCGGCTGTAAAGATATTTAGTTATATTCACTTCTCAGCACTCTTTCTAACCTCATAAATCTTGAATTCTTTCCTGCAGAGTGACATAGCTTCGATAGGAGGAATGAAGAGTAGTCCAAAAGACATGAATAACTTATAGGCTGACAGTTATGGCACTTAAAAGTAAGTGATAGTTTGTAAAGAGTCAGATCCTGTCACTGTGTATTAGTCATGCTCTAAGAACACCTCTCTGATTGAGACTTTGCCTTTGTCAAAGACTGCTAGGTTCAATGCACTTTCGAAATGAAAAAAAAAAAAACAACAAACCAACAAAAAAAAACACCTCTAACTTCCTAGGAATATTTTTATCAGGGAACTACTATTCAGGCTGAATGCAAAGTTGTGGATATTTAGTTACTTCATACTGTTAGACGAGAATAATAAAAAAATATTCCCAAAAAACTGTACAAAACCAACCCCTAAAACAAGCAAACAACAGAAGAAAAGACACACAAGAAGGGGACATAATGTGTCTAATTTATTGCTTATGGAAGTCGGTGAAGGGACATGGTCTTTATACAGGTTAGGCTATGGGAAAAAAGGAGCCCAGATGTCCCACCGTCTTTCTAAATGCTCTTAATAAACGTGCTTTTACACAAAAGGTAGTTGAGAGACTTCTCCTTAGTGAAGAAATCAGAACCCTAGACCAAGAACTGAGAAAAGGGCTTAGACATGGCTGAGGAAGATACTTGCAATGTGAATGGGTTGTGTCTGCAATTTTCTCTACTGATTAGCTTCTGACATGATTTTCTTAGATTCTCCTGGGTTTTTAAGAAAACAGTACTTAAACTGTCTTTGCCCTATCACACTCTATCCTCTTTTATCCATCAAAAACTTTGCAACTGATCAATTTCATTCAAATGCTGCAGAGGATGAAGGCCTCAAAATGAAAAAAAGAAAAAGTCCTTTTTAGATTCTGAGAAAAAATATGACAGATTTAAAAAAATGAAATACTTTATTAGGCTGGCCTATCAGCACACACAGTCAGGCTATCAGTCACAGTAAGCAGATCTCTGAACTCACTGTAATCTCTGTCACCAGGAAAAAGAAAGTCGGCAAGTCAGCATTTCTGTGAAAGAGCTGGAAAGAACAGGGGAAGAGGCTGAAAGTGATAGTTCTGAGGTCAAGTTGTCATGGGCAGTACATTATGTGGGACTATAAAACATGAGTTAAACTTTGTTGCTGCAGTTGCCATGGAAAAGGTTGTTTTGCACTTCTGTTTTAAGGGCAAACTTACACAGACAGAAATAGATCAACTTTTTAGAGTTCATCCCCAGGCCTATCAGAGACAGTCCACGAAGATAATGCACCTTTTCAGACTACAGCTGGCTCAAAATATAAGCAAAATGTGGTGGGTTGTCTTGGTTAAGGGACAAATTCCCACCTGGCTGCTCAATCAGTCCAGATCCCCAACAGGGCAATAATTCACACTTCATAAAAGCAAATAAGTGGTGCTTTTATTTGAATATTTAAATCTTTGCAAATTTTTTCATGATCATTGTGTTTCATAGGTGTTCAGAGTGACACATTGCCTTGCACAGTTGGTTTACTTTTCTTAAATATTGGGGGGGGAGGAATTAGGTTAGGATTAGGGTTGCGCTAAAGATTATCTAATTCTGGGGTGTTTAAAATACATGGAAGTAATTCTAACCTTTTATTAACTGGGGAAAAACTGTTGAAACCACATTTGTCCTTTGCTCCGTGTGTCTGAGAGTCTTTGGAGGGATTTTTTTATTGAGAGTTTTCTTCTTTATTGAGAATTTTCTTCCTTGCTCTAGGTTTTAAATGTAGGTACCTGACTTAACAAAAAAAAAATAATTGCTTTACATCTATGTTTCTTTTTTTGATCATCTTTTAAAGTTTATATTATATTTACTGTTTAAAAGAAAATGCCATATTCCTTAGTGGTTTTACCTTTCAAAGAATACTTTTAAAAGAAGAGGTGAAATCGGGTTGTGGAACTGAATTTAAAATCCATAGAAACCTGAGATTTATGAATATGTTGATACTATCTCTTAACTTTCTTATCATTGCCTTGTCTTGATTCATGGTGGCAGAACTCTGTTAACACTGATTTTTGCTGCTTTGTATGAGATATCTTTCTACAGAGATAGACCATAGAAGGACCATAATCAATATTATCTCTCTTGCTATTAACTTGATGTAAAATTCTTGCAAGGATCGTGGTATAATAATGCTTGCAACACATCTTCCTCGGTTCACTGGGGAGCTGTGAAGTGATGTGGAAGAAATGATGGTGCAGTAGTGGATGAGAATTGGCAATTTTTCTTTTCAGAAGAATATCATGATTTGAAAACCTGTCTCTCAGGTCTGAAAAAGAATTTTGATGAAAGAAAAAGATATTGAAATTAAGATGTTTCTGGCCTATCTGCTTTAGAGCAGAAAACAACCTTACAGACATGCAAAATTCAGTGATGCTTAGTTTTCCAGGCATCTTAGCTGTGTTTCAGAACTCTGTTATATTTCTTTCTTTTTTCCTTCCAATAAGGAGTGAAAACAAGTCTTAAAATACACTGTGAGATTAATTTCCACTTCTCTAGGTAGCTATAAATATTAATCCCTAGCCTATACCCTAAAACCTCTAATGACTGAGATAACA
This sequence comes from Rhabdornis inornatus, assembly GCA_013397075.1. Lineage (NCBI taxonomy): Eukaryota > Metazoa > Chordata > Aves > Passeriformes > Rhabdornithidae > Rhabdornis > Rhabdornis inornatus. The sequence continues at coordinate 618,864 of VWZS01000780.1, read as the reverse complement.
ATATTTGCATCAAAATTCAGATCTCCTGTAGGTTGTAGAGTAGCATTTAAACTTGCAGCAGTATTAGAGCAGTCCTATACTAAAATCCAGCAAAATAGAGCTATTTTAGAGAGCTCTATTTGTTCTATGTGCATAAGCCATTCCAAACCTCAGTTTTGGAAGAGCAGGACAATATATGCAAAAAACACTAATATTTCTACTTTGAGATTTTCTTAAGGAACCTGTCTTCTTCTCTATTACAGCACTTTCTGAAATGTGTGGCATTATTCACCCACTGTTGTTTTAAATCAAATTGGGTAAAGATCTAACAGGTAACTATTAAAAAAACCACATATTTTTTTTTGTAATTTTAATACTGAATCAGTTGCATGAAATGATTCAGTATACAAATGAAGCATCTGTTTGAAAGTGGAATGAGCTAAATCCATATTCATATGAGTCAATATAAAGCACAGTCTGAACACTGATACATGTGCTTCTGAAAAAAGCTTACCTTGATCCTTCTTATCAAATGATTGTGTAAGGCATATAATTTTAAGTTTTTCTAGCACTGAAAATTGGATTACATGGAAGGAACATGAATTTATAGAAGCTAAGGATTAACTCATGAAGATCTCCACAAATTTAAAGACATACTGCATTGATTCTATCCTTTTAAAAGAAAAATGTGTGCTCCTCAGCAAGTGAGAAGGCTCCTGACACCAGTATGTGTGTGTGTGTGCACAGTAGCATTCTAACTATTGAAAATGTTTGTGGTTCTGTGATGGGCTGACCTTGGCTGGCCACCACGAGCCCAACAAACCATTCTATCACTCCTCATCCTCAAAAGAATAGAGAGACAAAATTGAGACAAAAAATGAGAAAGGTCATGGTTTGAAATGAAGACAGGGAGTTCACTCACCTGGGCAAATGGGCAAAAGAGATTTGATTCAATTTACTTCAATTTATTTCTGGTTATTGGAAACAAATCTAAAACCACCTACCCTGTCCCAACTAACTTCTTTCCAGGTTCAACTTTCTTCTTGACTTCTCTATCTCCTCCCTACACATATCTCACATATCTCACATATCTCACATATCTCCCTGGAGAAAGTGGGTGGAAGTCAGTTCATAAAGCTTCATATCTGTTGGTGTTTCCTCTTCACTCTGGTACCCTGCCACAGTATGAGGTCCCTCCAGTGGGATACAGTCCTTCCCAAACTGTTCCGACATCCCTTCCGATGGGCTACAATGCTTCAAGAACTGCTTCATTGTGGGCTTCTTCCACGTGATAGAGTTTAGAGACCTTCAGACACAGACTGCTCCAATATGGATCCCACAGCTTCTTTCAGAAAACCCGCAATAATTTGGGCTTCTCTCCATGGGCCTTGTCACCTGTTAAGAACATGTTCATGTGTGAGGTCTCTGCAAGCTGCAGCTTCATTCATGGTTGAAAAGGTCGACTGTATGTCCTCCACAGGCTGCAGGTGTGTGGTCTGTTGTGACGCACACACACAGAGAGAGAATAGATACACACCTGACTCCAAGTTAGATGAACAGGAAAAGAGAACTTTATTTACATGACACAATTCTTCCTCCAAACAGGAATGCAAACAATCCTCTGTTTATCAGAAGAGTGTGAGAAAGTGTAAAAGAATGTATCAACATCAGAAGGCGAAAACTCCTGGGCAACACAGGTGGATATCTGCTTCACTGTGGTCCTCCATGGGCTTCAGGGGGACACCATGTGTTACCTCAGTCTTCTTCATGAGCTGCAGGGGAATTTCTATTGCAATACTTGAAGCACCTCCTCCTTCTCCTTCTTATTTGACCTTGGTGCCTGCACAGCTGTTTCACTCATATTTCTCAATCCTCTCCCAAATATACTCCCCAGCATTTTTTACCATCTCTTTAAAATATAATATCACAGAGGCACCACTAACATAGATAACAGGCTCAGCTTTGCCAGGTGTGGATCTATCTTTGAGCCAGCTTAAACTGATTCTTCCCAGCATAAGGGCAGCTCCTAGTCTCTTTTCATAGAAATCACCCCTGAAGTTTCCCTGCTACCAAAATTTTGGCATGTAAACCCAATAAAGATTCTAAAGACTTATATAGTAAAATTATAGAATACCTTAAGCTTTCAGATACAGCTGCTTAGAAGAGGGTCAATCCACTGCAGAATCTGGCTCATATCTTCATAGAAGTATGACCAACTATTTTATCTCTTACTTGCATATCAATCAAATACGATGGCCTTCTGTTCTTCTAAAAGCATGCATGAATTTTCAGCAGTGTCTCATAAATCTAACAAATACCTTTTCCACAAGGTGTATCACGGAAGAAATACTTGGAAAACAGATACAGTGGGTATCTGTTTTCCAAGAAAAAAAAAAATTTGAAAACCATAGTCAACAAGAACATCAATTCACGTATTAATTCAGACACATTCCACTTCTGATGATATACTTGGTTGACTTGGACTGTATTTGGTTTTCAAGGCCAATCTTCAGGAAAGACAGCTATAGTTAGGCAAAAAATGATAGTATCAAAATAATTTGTCGCAAATTTTTGCTCATTCTCAAATTCTCCTGAGGATCACAGGAAGATAAATATTCAGTTTAAGATCCCATAAACTATTCAGTTTGGCTCAGCTCTAGAAAAGAAATTAATTAAAGCATTTCTCATCCAGCTGAGAGCAATACACACTAAATGAACTTCAAAAGCCTCCTGAGCATTAAGGACTCTAGGAAGATGCTAGAAAAACACAGAATATTTCATACTGAAACTTTTCCTTTAAAACTCTACTCTGGTGGTCCATGGATCCTGGAAATTCAAGAGTAAGGTTTGTACTTCCTACTGCTTACTCCTACAAATCTTGTATGCTAAAGTATCTAACTTTGAGATTAGAATATTTGAAAGCTATGGAATCAAAGCAGACAAGCAAGCAAAAAAAAAAAAAAAAACCAGATGAAAAAACAAAGAAAGAAAGAAACAAAAAGAGTCAAAAGCATGGGATAGCACTCTCATCATTCCTTCAAGATGAGAATGTGTGAAAGAAAATCAGTGATTTTTCACATTTAAATTTATATTTTATTTAACTGGAACAAGATCATTAAATATATATGGATTTGACCTGCTGAATGATAAAGATAAAAAATGGTTGGAAAATAAATATTTTTCCTTCCCACCAAATTTCTGCAGTTTGAAAGTATTACTTCCACCCGTTTGCATACAAATTTCCTCTTTCCCCTCTGGTTTGTATTTCTGCAGGAGATTCTCTGATCACTGTCTTTTTTCACCCATCTCTCCCTACCCTCTGGTCCAAAAAGTCCTCATCAAATCATGGTCAATTGTCCTTCTTAATTTCTCAGGATTTAACCTGATGAAATGTGCTGTAGCAAAGACTATACACCAGAACCATCATCACCTCTGCTGCTCAGTGACAATATACATAACACTATATATTTGGTCTATGTAACTCTTAGGAACTGACTGCATACTTATACTGTTTGTCATAGACTGCTATTTATGTGTTTTGATACATCTATCTTTTTTCCTTTTCCATGTTTATTAATTGTATTTCCTAGCAGTTCCAATAGAAATGACAATTTTATTAAGGGTTCTGTTTTGCAGCCTTAGAACAGAAACCATTTGAAATTTTGCAGCATTATCAAAAGAAAATGTTCTATTTCTTACATGCTCCTTTGGAATGCTTTGTCTCAGTAATATTCCTCAGTAACTCACAGTTCTTGTGAGTGATTTTTTTCTGGTTATCGCTGATCACTGAAGATGCTTTCTCTGCTGACCTCTATAACATTAGCTCTCAAATTGATTTATGAAGCTTTAGTAGATGTATGACTTGTTACCCTATGGCCTCCTTGTGGAAATTGGTAGGAGTGTTCGGCTCTGTGTACAAATGCTGCAGTGACCTAGTTATTTGGATCTGTGCAACTTTAGTAAGCATACCTTAGGTAATTTTTTTGAAATCACCTTTAACTTAAAAGGTTATAGTAAAATGCAAATAAGGTGTTCATTTACAGCATCTGATAAAGACAATGTAATTAGAAATGCTTCAAAAAGACAAGTGAAGGAAAATCAATTCCTAATTTACACTAACGTAATATAAAATATCTGTTTGGCTGCTCAGTACCTTATGTTTTGAGTTGCATTTGTCAAGGAAAATCACATCTTTACAAATCCTTCTGGCTTTAACAGATTGTTTTATTCTTAGAGTCATCTCAGCATCATATTCAGATTCGAATCTTTCCTCCACCTTTCTCTTTATCCAAGTGCTCCTTTCCAACCTGTAGTCTGTTTGCTATGCTATTTCCATGCAAGGTGACAGCTGCGAAAATTCCTTAATAGAGAAAAAATATTCTATGGGGGATAATTCAGACATATTTTATTAATTTTTAATTTGAAAAAGAAGGTTAAAAAAAAGTTAGAGCATTTTATATGAATAAGAATTCATTGTGGTTTATTTTCAAATGAAGTGGGGAAAGTATTTATTCCAAAAGTCAGCTTCAGCCTAGATTGGTGCCAGGTCTCTCTGTCTACAAAATAGTTCTCACAGTCAATATTTATATTGGCTGCCTGGCTCTGTATGGCAAATCCTCTTTTCACATATTCTCAAATTTACTAGTACAAGAAAGGTTCAGTAGTGGATTTAGGAACTTGACTTGGTGACATAGAATTCAGTTTAAAGGTAAATTATTTTGAGGGTTTATCCTCATGATAACACATATTCCAGTCCACAATATCATGGTGTAGATGTGATAAGTTAAGACAGTCTCTTCCTCCGTTTGGTAAATAGGAATTTTAAACTGGCCTTTTTATAAGCCAATGATAAGATATTTTTAGCATTTAGACAGCGTAAAGGTGCCCACAACCAGCTGTGTAACCCTTTCTAGTTATAAGTGTGGCTAAACTTCATTGTTCTTTTATTTTCTGCAGAATATTTTTGGGGGTTTGGGTTGGTTTTGTTTGCATGCTATTTTGTTCTTTTTTTTAAAAAGATCACTAGATCACAACCAACCAACCAAACAAAATGAAGCAATCAAATAAAACTTTTGATTTAGCCCAGAGAGAAGTGACCACTATTTTAACAACAAATACAAAACCCCCTAAAAAGAAACCTAAACAACAACCCCAAACCAAACAAACAGAACAAACTCACCCACACAAATACAAAAACAAACCATGAGCAGCTGCCGAGACACTGTAGGTCATTGTCAATTTCTGACATTTACAGAATAAGATTTTGAGTTAAAACCTATATTTTGTTTATAAATATGCACACGGTCCATAGAACAAGGGATAGTGGTCTTGATTTTGAATTATCAGCATTGTTATGTTGAAGTGAACTGCCGGGAAGAAGAGGGGAATCCAAAAAATATAGTTTGCACCTTTCTCATTCTTCAGAGATTACTCAGTACTTCTCTCTTTAGTATCTGTAATTCTATAAATCTTAAGTATTAGAAGCTTGAATCTTTTTGATCAGAATGACACCAAGTCTCTTTCTACAATACTAATTAAAAAATAGGTGGATGATCAACAACTTTTAAAGGTAATACTTCTGAAAATCAGCCTATAGATTTAGATTTTTCAGACTTTTAAAGAGCCTGGTACATAAAAAGATCTCATTGAATCAATAACAAAAATTCTGATCTTCTCCACATAGCAAATGACTACACTGACATTGATTGTCATATATCTTAACACAGAAATCCATCATCTCTGTGAAAAGCTGATGAAACTACAACAGATATATTTCAAGAAGCTTATTCAAATTTGTTTCTCAGAAGGACGTAAGAGGTTTATGTTTCATTTTGCTTTTATATTCAAGTGTAACTAGTTATTGCCAGGGTTCGTAAACCTTGAATATACTGAAAACTTTTGTTCACCAGTTTATACGGTTCTGTTCCTACCAAAACAAAACAAAACAAAACAAAACAAAACAAAACAAAACAAAACAAAACAAAACACCTGCTAAAAAATGCACTGACAAAATAGAAATGCATCTATGATGCATCAGCATAATACCTCCTGGCATTTCTTAATTTCTCATCATATCCTGAAAAATGTAATTTATATTGGCTTTTGAGTAAATATGTAGAAAATACTTGTTTTAGATGTATGAATGTGCCAATATAGCTTTATATGAAGTTCTGGGATAACACACATTCCTGCACAAGAACTGGATGTCCAGATGCTATTAAGTTTTTCCTCTCAAGGCAAAACCTGTACAAGTGGTCTTCATGAGGAAAACTGCTGCCTATGCTACATTCTGGTGGAATAAACTTTAATGTAGTCAATACTTGTTTATTTTATAGACAGGTGGTCCTTTGTGTAAAACCTCTGTGTAAAAATACTCACAGGATAAAAAAGTAATTTCTCTTAGAGTGCCTCTCTGCTTGCCTTTTTTATCTCTGCAAGTTTCACCAGTTTTGACTGTTACTCAGAAATTAACCTTTAAGGTGAATGAATGATTTTCTTAACGTTTCTTATTCTTCCAATCACTTGTGAAATACAAGTGGATATTTATAACAAAATCATGGTCTTTTACTTTTCAAGTACACTGGTTTCTTCAGTGAAAAAAATCATTCAAAAATTACTTTTAAAAACTATAATCTATTTTGTCTCACTTATTTTTGAGGTAGTTATTGATGTATTTTACCAGTACACAAAAAAAAAAAAAAAGCAAGACTAATCTTTGCTTTCAAAAGAACATCGGGAGTAAATGACAGAATGGTAAAAAAATTCTAGTTTGAAATAATCATTTGAACTGTACACCTGATATTAAACTGGCCTGCAGGGAGTAGCAGAACACAATACACACGTGCTGGTTAAGGAATGATACTCCCCAGTATGGTTCTCCCGCTGCAACTCCCCAAACCACACTGCTGCTGGCTTACTCCACTTCCCTCATCTTCCATCCACCCTCCCTCTAACCCACCCCTCCCTCCCATGGATGGCCAGAGAAGAGATTTGGAGGCACAATAGGCAGAGGTCATGGGCTAAGATAAGAATGAGATAAGAAGGTGAAGAGTAACAGCAACAATATTAATGACAAAAGCGTACAAAAGGGAGGACAATTTACATGTGAAATGCTCAGGAACCCGACCTCAATGTGATACCTTCTCTCCTTCACGCTCAACAAAGTGAAGTGGAATCAAATAACATCTGGGTCCCCACCACACCCACTTCTCCCTGCCCCCTTCCACTATTGCAAAAAATCAACCCTGCCCTTGGCTGAAACGCAGACAACACACAAATTTGGATGAATTACAAATAAATTACATATCCATATTGCTAAATAAACCAGGGTAAAAGCAAACTGCATCACTGGACTATTGATTCTCCATATAGCTTGTTAAAGCATTGTCTGATATAGGTTTGATCCACAGCTGTAGAAGCCAGAAAACAACATGGTTCTGAAGACAGAATGTATCAAGTAATGCCTCCAATAGGTAGTGCAGATAAAATTGGTCTGGTTTGACTTCCCAATCTTCCAAAATTATTCCACTATACTTGCACAGGCAACTCTATATTCTTTCACTCCATCACAGGCCATGTCTTTTGTGTCATGATATGTGTGGAAAAATGACTGGGGGCACAATTAGAGTGGAAAGTTACAGACACAGTCATAGCCACATGGAAGTTATGGGGGGAAATGTGATTGCTGCTACCTGGATGGAATGTGGTCAGCATGCCCAGCTTCCCCAACAGAGAAAACAATCTAAGGGGGATTAAAAGTAGAATTCCAAAAGGAACTTGGTGCTATTTTTAGCTGATAGGCCTTGCAGCAGTTGGCAACAAAGAGTGATAAAGGAAGATGATCTTTCGAATCAGCAATTGTGACAAAATTACTTTCCTTGGACTGATGTGTATCGCTATCCCAAGGGATATCTCAGATGTAATACTGATATTACTCACCACCAAAGTATGAGTACTGCTCACTGAATATGATGTATGATTAGAATCACTCATGCTCTACATAAATGTAAAGAAATATTATAAAAGTAAGTTAAGAATGGTGAGAATTTAGGAAAGACTCCATGGTAGCTTCTTGGAACTGTTGTAGGGCTGAATGTGTCTTCTCTTCCACAGGAACACCTATTGAGTAAGAACCATACTCTACAGGCCCTGAATGATTATCTAGAGGTAATTTTTATAAGGGATTAGGGCTTGTCTGTGTGTTGCTTTGAATGCATTTTTGCAGTCAGATACTATCACTGGCAACCCTCAAACCTTAACCTGGCATTATATTATTATGAAAGAATGTTATTCTGTAAACTGTTAGTGCAAATCCTTCAAGGGTGCTAGCAGTCTCCTGTGGTGAGTAGAGGTGTGGAGACCCGTGAGGAGATCTCTCTGTTGGCATGTGTCCCTGAATAAGTCAGTCTAATCAGCCTCTGATCCAGCACACTGTCCAGTGGAGTCCCCACAACAGGACACTGACAGACTAGTCAGGCACAAGTCTCAGCTTTCCTGGAGTGCTGAGAGACTAATCCAACACTTAGGATTTGAGGAATGTCCCCTTTTCATTTGACTCTGTAAAATATCAGTCTGGCAAACTCCTACACAGATCTTACACATTTCAGATGTTTAAAACCAGAAAATATTATGTGCACATACATGTCTGTGTGTGTATATACATGTATCTGCTTGTGTGAATATAGGGATACCATATGAAAATGCAGAGGAGACCCAGAACCCGTGCAATGTCATGTGACTATATCCAAACTATTTATTTTAGCCTCAAAGCTAAAGAACAAATCCTGTCCCTCTTTTATTTTGCAGTACTGACATAATAGATTGTACTCTGCCATTATTTGCTTAAGGAATCTCATTGAAGTCAGTGAAACTGTTTTGATACTAACTGCTCATGAGCAGAGATGCAGAGAATTCCCTGAACCGTTTCTGAATTTAGAACTGGTGCAAGTCAATGCCGGAAATAGACTAATTTCCACCAATGCATTTCCCAGCATTGCTTTCTGAATCATTTCACATTTGAAGGATTCAAAATTATTTCACTACGTTGATGAAAATTCCTTCTAACAGGAGAAAAAAGTCAACTATTGAACCGAACTCGGAACTGTCTTTATTTTATTCTTTTGTTTTGAAAGAAAATTCATGTTAATGATTTTACAGAGGTTAAAATTATATTAAAGGCATAAGGTAATGCCAAAAATAGTGAGTATAGGGGAGGAAGTCACTTATAAAAAGTGAAATAGCATTCCCGTTTTCTGAAGCCTGGAGGGAAACATCCTACTGAAAAATTAAAGAAAAAGGCAATGGAGGAAAGCCATTGCTCAGGAGAAATGTCTTGCTAATATACATTTATTGGTTTTTGTGACCAGACTGAATTCTGACTTTGAAAGGAGACTAGTGGAAAGAGAAAAACGTGTTCTTTTAGAAAAGGGATATTGGTTTTTGGAGTTGAATGATCTATATTTTCATTCAGATGCTGAACTCTAATTTTATATAGATACTGGTATATATCACATTTATTATGTCCACATTTATCAAAAAGCAAGGTGTCTCTTTTCTATTTCAGACAGGAAAGTAATTCAGATAATACATTAAACCTAATTACATATTTTTAGCAAGCTGTATATGTACATGTCCAACTCCTGCAAATGTTTATGTGGAAAAATTAGACCAAATGTGAAAAATTATACCCAAACCATATTGGTCTTCTTTTAATGAGCAGTGTTCTGGATTATTTTACTACTTTTTATGTGTTATAGAAATTATGCATGCCAGTCACTAGAACAGAGCTGGACTAGGTTTCTGCTGAATAAAACCAAAAGATGTATTCCACTATAAAAATACCTTTTATTATTAGCACTTCACCTCAAGCTGGTTGTGTCTGAAGAAGGACCCTGAATGAAGAAAGCCCCAGGCAATCATACTCTTACAATCTAAACTCCCCACCTCACACAAAATTTGGGTCAATAGTTGTATTGAGGTCTGGTGTATTCCTGTTCTTCATTGGGTCCCTTTACAGGTGAGCAATTTCTTTCCTTATCTCTGGGCTGCAGGTTCCTCTGGTGATTGTTCCTTCCTTATCTTCAGTCTTGAACAATCTCTAGGGCCTTCTTTTATTTAACTAGGTAAAAGTTCACCATATCTAGGTGAAAGCTCAGAGCTTGCCACGTAAGGCTTCAGCAAATTAAGTTGCTAAAGCTAGGCAAGCTATGTTAAAAAGCTTTTATATAAATAAAATCAGAGTATGTAAAAAGGCTTTATCCTTATTTTACAGAAATATGCAATTTATCAAAATAAATAAATGCAAATAATGCCTCATTTAACTTAGTAGGTGATTTACACTTTGACTAACACCTGACTAAAAATCTTTGGACTAATATCAGGGGTCCAGTCTTTTAAGAAAGAACTTTGCAGTATTTCCAAGCCATTCCTTAACTTAGAGAAATGAATTTCTGTACAAAATACAACACAGTTTCTGAATGTATAAAAAAATTCTGAATGCCCTTGAAATCATGTATGATTTATATTGCTGCTTTTATGCATTTTTCTGATTAAATTCTTCTAGTCACTAAAAAATATGACATTAAATGAGACATTGCTGGGTCGAAAATAACAATAAAAATATCATAGTTTACAAAAACAGCCATTTGTGCTAATTAATCCACCAGGGAAAAAAATCTCATCTCCTACACATAAATAATATGTAATTTAATGAAACTGCAGGACACAGGAGAGAAGGAATTGTTTGTTTCTTTGTTTCAAGCATTTAGATTATTTATTAAATCTTGATGTTCAGTACCAAAATAAGTTTTCTTATTCCAGCAATGTATTTTCCTTTTGTCTGCAAAGAGATTAAAAAAATATAAAATTTCAACCTGAGGAAAATTCCCATTAAACCCATCAGAACCTGATATGTAATGGCAAGGAAAAAAAATGAAAATGAGTGCATACAAATGTACTATATGGCAGAATGAAAATAAAAGAGAAAGAGAATACATTGTCAGATATTTTCCTCACACCTTACCATGTGCTCTTGACTTCACTGGAGTACAACAGAACATATGTTTTTTTTTTATTACTAGTTTAAACATGAACATAAAGATATAGTACACATTTAAGTCAATGTCATTTAACACAAAGGATTATAATTATATGAATTTACTAGGTAAGAACAGACAAGATCAGAATCTTTCTGATTTGTGCTTTGCTTTTGATATCCTTATTAGACCTTGAGTAAGAAACTCAATGACTTTCACACAAATGCACTAGATATACACATTGCAGTCAATTTTTGCTGCTAAAGAGGCTCCCGAGATGACCTGCTCCTCTTCCACTGGATGCTAAGAACTTGCACTGGGTCTTACCAAGATGTAAGAACTCATCAGACCAAAAATATTGTGATGATACTCATGAGATTCATTATTATATTAAAAAATTGCAAAATATTTTATCTGCTGGAAACTTTTCAAAACAAAATTTTTATTCTTATTGCTAAGTTTTGTGTTGATAAACACTTCCCTTCCCTTCCCTTCCCTTCCCTTCCCTTCCCTTCCCATATAAAGAGAAAATTTTCTTAGACAAAAAGAAACCACTGTCCAAGTAAAAGATTTTTTTTTCTATATCTCCTTACATACAACCCTCTAATGTTGCTTGAAGAATGTTTTTCAGAAATGAGAGAATTTTTAGAACTTGTGCTTAGTCAACCTTTGTAATATTTGCACAATACTGTGCATAAAGCACAGTATTGAAAATTCTACATCTACTTACTTTCAAGTTGTAAGACTATAAATAAATAAGTAAATAAATAAAATGTAAAACAATCCAAGTTTTGCTTGAAGGCATTCTCTGAAGTTTTATTTATTGGATAAAGCCTGGAGGATATGTAGAATCTGTAAAGGCTATTAATACCGCTGTCAATTTATCTTATCAATGGAGCTAACTGATTTATCACAGCTATGTCAGCATTAATCTAGTTCCAGTTTTTCTAATACAGCCAGGACAGACATACAGGCTGAGTGGATCTTTGAAACAAGTCAGAGTACATATATTTTGCAACTCCATTGATTAATGTTCTCAGATTCAAACTCACAACACCATTCTATATCAGAAAAGTTCAAAATATAGCAAAATAGGTAGGATATTTGGCAGATTTGCATTTATAAACTAGCAAATATCTAAAAACTCATAGGACTGGCCTTTTAGACCATTTGGCGCATCGGAGAATGTGTCATCTTCATGTGCACTTTCCTAAATTAAATTTTTCATGCTGTGGACAAGATTAGGAAAGAAACTGAAGAAGTAAAGAAAAACAAAACAAAAAACCAAAAAAACCCCAGGAAAACCAAAACCAACCTAACAAACAAACAAAAAAAAATACCCCCCCCAACTATCAATTTCCTTTTTTCACACAATACTGCTAATTTATTATATCTAACATTGCTTGTAGAATCTAATTTAGCAGCTTTCAAGGAAAGAATAGGCCATGATACAAATAATCTCCTCTTAAAATAATAAATTAAAATAATAGACCAATAATCCATATTAAGAAAATAAAGTCAGGCAATAAAATTGTACCTAGAAATATTGTATGACATTTTTAAAAATCCACAACAAAATCTAACTAGCAAATAGTCAAGAATTCACAACATCTCCACAGGAAATATTGCCCAGTCTTCATTCTGCCAGAATACCTTAAATTAAGCATCTGATATCTGGTAGACCCCACTGAACCTTTAGGTAGAATAAAATTCTAAAGTGGAGTAGCTGCTGCTAACACATTATTTTCTTGCATACAATACATTCTTCATTGCATTTCACTGTCAAATGGAAAAACTTCTCACAAAGTGGTGACTTTAAGTCATAGAAACTTCAGACCAGGATAGATGCTCTCCTAAGAAAGAGAGAACTCCCAGTCAGCAAGCTGTAGCAGGAGCTAGCTCTGTGCATCATAGATACAAACTGGTTGAATGATCTGAGATCTTTTATCAACTTTTGTTTAACTTACAGGCATAACCACATGCTCTTCAAGACTGGTTGTTAGGTACATTTGAGTCCTTTGGAACACCTTTCAACAGACTGGTGATTGCTGATTGTCCTAGTTTTGGCCAAGAGTGGGTGGGAGGTGGAGCATGGAGCTGTGTGGGTGTGTCCAGGTTGTTATTCTATGCCACTCGCATTATCACTGCAGGAGCGCAATTAAGGGACTATAACTTCCATGCAGAGGTTTCCATGGCTTCAAGTGGAAGAAAAAGGAGATGCACAGTTCTTCTGCCACCATTTTTGTTCCTTCTTTCCAGGAGAGTAAATGGTGAACAGAGTGGTGGGCTTTGTCTGTCATTTTTTTGGTTGTCTCAAGTATGGGGAAAGAGCATGACTGCAAACAATTTGTCCAACATTGTTGGTTTCTTTCTTTGCCTTAGGGTTGGGAGAAAAACATGGGTGCAGATGGGTTTGTCTGCCATTTTTTTCTTTGTCTTGGGAGCCACATGGCACCAGCTCACATTGCAACAGTTGGAGTCTGTGTGCATTTTACATATAATAACTCTGGTTTTGTTTGCATTTGTTAATACTGTTGTTGCTGTTACTGTTAGTTTTCTTATCACATTGCTGTTTTCAATAAATTTTTCATTATCACAGCTTGGGTAGGAGAAGGGGAGTGGCTGAATAGAGCTTGATTTCCAGTTCAGTTTAAACCACACCAGTGATACTTCTCAGTCTCTAGATTTTTCCCTAGAACAATTTTTGGCTTGTTTAGCTGTTAAGCTTCAAGGCAAGACCAGGACTGAAAACAGAGATCAAAGGAAGACTCATCTGAAATGGCAGTGGGTTCCTGCAATGTGTTTTGCTCTTTTCACCTCCATAATCTTCAACCACTCTTCAATACACTGAAGAGGCATATAAGCACATTTTCACACTCTGGCCTGTTCCAACACATACACCTATTTCAGGTACACAGTGCTCATTGTGGTGCTGTATGGTATCCCGTAGATATTTAGAGATTAGTGCTTTGCACCAGCATGGATATTAATCTCAAACACAGGTGACCTCTCTCAGGGTGATGAGTGCAGAAGGTTTCATGAAAGAGAAAAGCATAATTTTAGAGCTCAGTTGCTATTCTTTCTAACTCGTTCAGCAAAACCATACGTATCATTAATTTGATACATATATAGATTTGCCAAGCAAACCACTAGCTAGACTACTACCAGATATAACATTTTCCCTTTTGACATTTGGGTAGATTTAAACAAACTCAAAGACATTCTCTTCCACAACTTTAGCACAGGAGAAAATTCACCCATTGAACAACGGATGAAATATAAACCGTGAGTACTCAAAAGCTGAACTTTTCTTTCTGCACTAGTCCATTTTACATATTTTTCGCTAGCTACTAAATGTGTTGTCACTACTTTTAAAGAGACTGATGATCCATTTGGAATTCAGAGTGTGTGTTATAAGCGTAGAGTGATTTATATAGAAAGGTATGAAGGTGACATATTTTGCCCTGAGGCACAAATGCCCAGTGAGATCGCTTAAAAAGGGATGGCCCATCTCTAAAGTTATCTAAGAGTGAACAGAGACCACTTTCCTTTTCTCAGATAAGATCTTTAATAATCTTCGACAATTTTTGAGAAGCAGACTAGACAAAGCAACCATGACAAATATAAAAATCATGTGAAGGTGACTTTGCAAACTGCATCAATCTTTCCTGCACCAGTAACTGAAAGAAACTTGATTTTGTGTCATTCCCTTTTCAGTGCTCTTTTTGTACCTTTTTTTGAAGGCAGAGAAAGGGGTGGTAAGCAACGCAACTTTGCTAAATAAAGCAAATGAAAAAGCACTTCCATATTTATATTTGTTTTGTCATATACTCCATTTAAAATCTAAAAGGGCAAACCATTCGAATTTTATGCTTCACATCACTGTCAACTTGAATATAGATTTGTCTAAATTGATCTTCAAGACAATCAGGATTAATATCGAATATGCTGTTCTGACTAGGTTAATAATTGACTTTCCTATCGATAACAGCAACATATCATCTGCATACAACATGATGTGTTGCCATTTATTGCCTCAACCTGTCCACTTTTAGAATTTTTTGACCATTTCTGTCAAAGTTTCCATTAATATATTAAGTAAGATAGGTGAAAGTCAATCAATCATTTACTGCTATTTTACAGGGTACAAAAAATAGAAATGGATCTGAAGAGGTAGAAAATACGACAATTATGAAAATGATGACAATTATGAAATTTTTGAAATTATTAGAATTTTTGCACTGACACTGAGTGTATGTTATGTACAATTTCGCCATTTAATTCCCTCCATCCCAGCCCTGCTTTTCCATGAACATGAAATAATTCAATAGAATTAATAACTTCCATTAAAAAAATAAAAACTGTATGTGAATCATAGGCATAATGGCTAACACAGCTACTGTAGCTCCCATCAAGCCATAGCATGTGCATCCTGCTTTCTATTAAGACAACCTGCTGCATTTTTTTTCTTTTTACTGTAAGAATATTATGTTAAATCCTTAAGTAAATAAGGATAAACTGAAGAAATACCAGAAGGGGGACTAGGAGAAAAGAAAAATGCATATTTTTCCCTCCAGGGCTTAGTGCTTGAGGGGATATGTAGACATCTTTTGATGTTTACAAGTTGAAGTGCTTTGTTTTTCAGACATGGAAAGTATATCTTGTAGCCTTTTGCTATGTGATTATTTACCTGAAGTTAGTTGTTTTTTTGGTCGTGGTTTAACCCCAGCCAGCAGCCAATCCCCACTCAGTCACTTGCTCATTCCCCCACCAGCAGGATCAGAGAGAGGATTAGAAGAGTAAAAGGTAGAAAACTCATGGGTTGGGTTAAAGGCAGTTTAATAAGGAAGGCAAAAGCTGCTCACACAAGCAAAGTGAAACAAGAAATTAAATCACTGCTTCCCACATGCAGGCAGGTGTTCAGTCATCTCTAGGAGAGTAGGGCTCCACCACCCGTAATGGTGACTTAGAAAGACAAATACCACAACTCCAAATGTCCGTCCTTCCTCCTTCTATATTCAAATTTGTATAATGAGCATGGTGCCATACGGTCTGGAATATCCCCTTGGTCAGTTTGGTCACCTGTCCTGGCTATGTCCTCCTCCCAACCTCCCATGCATCCCCAGTCTCCTTCCCATTGCGGGAATACAAAAAGCACATAAACACTGCTCAGCAGCAGCAGAAACATCTCCATATTATCAACTCAGTGTTCAGCATAAATCCAAAACATAGCCCCATAACAGCCACTGTGAAGAAAATTAACTCCTCCCCAGCCAAAGCCAGCACAAATATACATACAAAATTAAGGGCTAGTAAAAATTTTACATAAAAATATTTAAATATCTTTAAACATTACCTTCCACCATCCTTGAGATGCCTGGAAATGTTCTTATATTAGGCAGCCTATGAAATAATCTTTGCAAGAGATTGAAAAGTAGCTACTTAATATAAATTATTAAAGTATTGTTCAAAATTTTATACCCTAAGTTAATCATTGGGCACCGATGCAAGCCTTTAACATACAAAATTCTGCTTGGGAAGAACTCATTTGAAAAAACAAATAAAAATTTGCAAGCATGAAAAAAGGAGTGTAAAAATACATCTGTTTATATTTTCAACTCCACAATTATACTGTTCCTAAACTTCGAAAACTTTACAAATACATGTGTATGTTTGTATATAGATATGCATATGTATGTTCATATGTATATGTGTATGTGTGTATTTGTATGTCTGGCTTTAGTCATGTTTTGATAAATTTTAAAAACTAATTATGTACATCATATATGAAAATGGTCATGTTTTTTCCTTATTATGTAAGTGAAAAAAATGTGAAAATTAGAAGAAAAACAATTTTCTTCTTTCAATTTTTTCCTACCTTTCTGTCATTCTCTGCTACTTGGAAACAGTAGAGAAACAATGATAACCTTGAGGGACAGAGAAAAAGAATATGAGAAAATCAAGCAGCACAGGCTGAACATGTGGCAAAGCACATTTTCTGTTATGAAGATATACGCATAAAACGAGGGCAGAAACTTGGACAAAAATGAAGAGCAGAAGGCTAAAGAACTAGTCAGGAATGAATGAATAATGATTTTAGAGAAAACCTCAGGGCACCTGGATACAAAGACAGGCATTTTAGATGAAATGGGTTGTTTTGAAAGATTAGGAAAAAGGTGAGTTTGAGCTAGTCATTTTGCTTAATGAATGGATTTAGTCATTCATAGTCTATTGCTGAGTTTGAAAGAGAGTATTACTTACTTGGCAAAAAAATGTATTTGAATGATGTAATACCATGTAAGTTCATGAGATCAGTATTGGCTATCTCTGATCCTTGTAAGTAAAGGTGAATAACAGTGAACTTCAGGAAGCTATTGTACTTCCCTGTTCTGCAACTAGAAGTTGGAAGGCATTATTTTAATACTTTTCAGATTCTCAGTAGGCATTTTAGTTTTTCTTTGGCATACAGATACTTTCATGATAGTGAACAATAGCACCTTCTCCTTCACTCCCCTACTCCCTCTTTCCAGAAATACAAGGTACCAAAATGGTATTCTTGTCCTGTGCTGTTATGGGGTCAGACATTCATCACAGTTTTCTTTAAATAAAGTCAGTTATTGCACAAGCAGCAGTTTGACTTCTGGCAGATATGATTTTGCTTCCGTCTTCACTGTATGCCATATAAAGTATATATCTGTATCCAAAAGTAATGTAAATAATCCCTGTCCTTGAATAAAGGAGTATTTCTACATTTTCCACATCTGTTTCAAAGGAAATAGCAAAGTTCCTGATGAAAGTCAGTGAGTTAAAAAGTTACAAGGAAGAAAATCAGCCTAAAAACTACTCTTGTGTTTTGCGTTGAACACAACAAAATGCTTTTTGAAATCATCTTCTCTTCAAGTGCATTCTTACGAAAGTTATTGAGGGACTAAGTGTATTCTGATTTTTTATACTCTTCAGTCTGTTCGGCTTAATATTGATGATATCCTATTTTTGCCTGTAATTTTCTTATTTTATCTAATAAGAAAGGCTTGATATGACACTGAACAACCTGAGGAAGACTGCTACCCCTTAATAAATAATCAGATTTTTTTCCAACCAATGTTTTTTCATTGCTTTTTTTCTTACTAAAACCAGAAATAAGATAAAGAGTATTATTTTTTTTATTTTTCCTTTGTAATAACAATGATGTGATTTATCTAAGAAATGTTTACTCTCAACCACTGTTCTTGTTGTGAGTCACACTTAGGTTCTTTAGGCTGAACTCAATTGCCTAAGGCTGTAAAATGCCTTTTTAAATCCTACCTAATATCTCAGAATCACAGTGGCATAGAGGGATAAAAATTAGCAGCAAACTGAAGCCTTTTCATTACTCTGGTAGCAAACTAACATTCTAATAAAATAGCAACAAATGATCACATAAGCACAGGCAATTCTTTTCCAATCCAATAGAATCATATTTGGTCCAGCATGACAAAGGACACTGAAATGCCTAATCCCACATTTTACACAATTTTTGATGCTTATGGGGACTATATCCGAACCCTGAGTATGCCAACAAGGTCTGATGTTCCTGGCCAGGCTGTAAAGATCTTTCTCTGTAATCCTGTTCTACAAGTGCTGCCCCTGCCAGAAGTTTGGTCACCAGTGTTCCAGGTCATCTCTGACACACGGCAACTGTGTAAACCTGGATCAAATGGCTCGAAGAATCACAATATTGTAAAAAAGGAGCAGCAAGAGCACACCTCTGGAATCTGCAGCCATTGTCCTCTACCCAAAGGGGTTGCATTTAACTCCAGGCCCTTAGCTCTTGCCTGACCTTTGTCACCAGAACATTGTGTCTGGCTTTGTACCTTAGCTGACCCTAAAGCTATATCACATTATTGCATTCCGTGGTGTGTCCTGGTTGTTGCTTTAAGCTTAAGGATAAACTTCCATAACTTCCCAAGGTGATTTTGATTTCTGGACGAGGATTTTGATTCTGTAGTTAAAAACTTCCACTAACTACCCTAATTTTCATCCAAAAAGGCACTGAAATATAGCAGTTGTATTATTAAGGAATAAAAATAAACTTCTCCCAAAGTGAATAACCCAATTTTGAGAGACATCATGATTCATTCTTTTCATTCCTTTCATGTATTACATGCTTAACAGAGAGAATAAAAGCAACTTCCTATTTAACATTATACTTTGGTCTTCTCATAAAATGACTCCCTACTCCACTCCCCTTTCATCCAGTTACGAATTTGAAGGCTCAATTTAGTTAATTTTTTTTATGCCACAATTTTTCTGATTTTTCTATGAGAAATTATTAGAAGATGATTCTGCAGCTAGTACAGATAAAAGCTTTAAACCTAATGCTCTTCAAAATTTAGTTTGCTTTTTAGAAGGGGGGGTTAAAGAAAAGCACCTAATAGGCAGGAACACTGATTTTCTCCAACATGAGTCCTTCCCTTTCCACAGTCTACATTTCTTCATGAGCTGCTCCAGCATGGGTTCCTGCAGTGAAACAACTGCCTCACTGTGGTCTTCATCACAGACTGAAGTGGAATCTCTGCTGCAGGTGGAATGTCTGGTGCATGGACCACCTCCTCCCCTCTTTCTTTGTGACCTTGGTGTCTGCAGGGATATTTTTTCTCACATATTCACAGGTTGACTCTGTTTGACATATAGAGAAAGTAATTCGGCTTTCCTATCCCTGAAAATTTTGCCACACAAAACTAATACAAGGTTAAAGTTTGCATTCCCAAAATTCAGAGTTCTGGCCCTGCTTTTTGTATTGCTTCCTCCTCTTAGTATCATGATCTCCACCTTCTCATGGTCACTGCAGCCAAGACTGCCCCCAGATTTCAACCCACAGCTCATTCTTCCTCTTTTGTAAATAACAGGTTCAGATGACAACATTTCCTTGTCAGCTTCTTGAACAACTTTGCTGGGAAATTGTCATCAATGCAACCAGAGATTGCTTGTGCATTGATATGTAGCCGTTTTAGCAAATTTCAAGGTGGTGTAAATTCTCCATGAAAACCAGGACTGGTCAATGGGAAATTTCTTTCTGATTTTACTCAACCTGACCTCCCTGAAGAGCCTGTGTCCATTCACTGTAATTCACCAGTGTGGGCATGTTAAGGCATTAAGCTTCTAAATTAAAAACTTTCTTTCATTTATATGCCTTAAGTTTGATAAATTTTAACAACTTTTTACTGGATTCTGCTCAGGTGAAATAGTGTATAAAATGTAAGTTTTGTCAAAAAGAACTACAAGTTATCAGAGAAAAAAATGACAATTACTTAAAATTCTATCACACTTGAGGGTTTTTTTTGTTCAGTTGGAAGTATCTCATGCCAGCAAAGGATTCCATTCAATAATCTCAATGTCCATAAAAAAGTGGTCGACATAAAGCTGATACTTCTGCACCTCTTTGAAGAATCAACAATATATATTCCTTGTTTCTGTTTTCTCAACACACATAAGAAGTGAATATTCAAACTTTAGAAATTGAACACATGAGACATCTATTGTTATGTGTCTTAGATTTCTAATCTATACTGCTGAAAGTATTTTTATTTGCTTGTGCCTATGGACATGTTAGAACCACAATGTAGGATCATATTTCCTGGTAATAATAATAATAGTAAGAATGTAACTTCTCACTCAACAACCAAATATTTCTAATTCTTTTGACAGAGAAACATTCAGTCAAATTAATAGAAGCCCCGGAGAAAAAGACAAAATATCACCATTTGTAACCTAGAGAGGAAAAAAAATAATCAGACCTACACTTTACTAAAAATTTTATCTTTAGAAAAAGACATGATAATATTGTTTATGATAGTCAAAAAAGCAATTAACTAGACTCAGGATAGTTATATTTAATATACAAATAGATTTTTGTGCAGTCTGTTATGAATCACTGCCATGCAAAATGTCAAGCCTAATAAAATTTTCTAGTAGATTAGAGAAATAGCAAATACTGCAGTTTTCAAATACCATCCTGAAAGTTTTACCTGCTCTGAATTTGAAAAACAAAATCTTATCTGAAGAGTTGGAATCTATTTTATATATTAAGAAAAAGAAGTTAATAAAGCTACTGCTGAGAGTAGACTTTTCATAATAAAGTAAAATTTATTTTAAACTGCTAAATTAATTCCAAAGAATACAGTTAATTTTCTGAATGTATTGGAATACATACAATATTTGACAAGGAGAATCTAATTAAAATGAAATATAATTTGAATAAGATTTTAATCTTACTTATCTCAATTGGGTAAGTATTAACACATCCTTTAATTTACATTTCATCCACTGATTTCATATGCAGTGTCTCACAATGAGTAATGACATACTTAGAGTAAGAGAGTAGAGCTTTGCTGCATTGTTGCCTTTTGTCATATTCGCAATAAATATAAACTCTTTATAAACTCTTTTTTTTTCCTTTTGTTTTGCATAGAGTGAGAAGATATTTAAATATCTTTAAAACTAGGGGATATTTCACAATAGTTTTTCTCAACAATTAGAAAGCCAGCTTACTTGTTCCTTTCTGTTTAAAAATCAATGCCATTTTTCTATCACTCCCTCTAATGTTGCAGTGTCTACTGTAGATTACATACTTCATAGAATTTTAGGAGTTATGACTAGCTTTATCAGTTTTATTCTGACTCATATTTTTCGTTTGGTACAGGCATGGCTAAAAAAATTATTAGAAAATTCATTGGGTGATTTCAGTGATAAAACTGCTAAAGTTAGAACTGGTTCAATGTAAATATTTAAATAAATATGTTTTGGAATATGCATATTTTCATTAGTTGTGAAAGTTCATAGGCCATTTATTTACTTGACAGTACTTACTGTAAGGATTTTCTTGTCCTGATCTGAATTTCATTTCTTTTAGCTGTTCATATTCCATCCCAAATAATTCTGTTGTCTGCTCTCTTCTTGTTGCCTGAGCTCCATGCAGTTCAACTCAAGTCAGAGTAGCATTTGTGAATTTAGGATCAAAGGAGCATTTAAAGGGTGAACATAGCACAAGGGCGGTGGTTAAATTCTGGGAAGTTTTTGTTGAACAATTTTATAGTATTTGTAGTGGCACTTTTCTGTTAAGACTAGAAAGAAATCAGATATGACTGCAAATAACATGGTAACTAAATCCTCACCAACCTCACCAAGCACCTTTCCTTTTTCTTTTTTTTTTTTTCTTCCCGCTGGTGTTGACCATAAAGGTTTTTGGGTTTTTTTTGTTTTTCATATGACTACCAAGGCAGCCATGAGTTGTCAGCCGCAGCACCTGGTAAAAAGCCTAAGCTACATTCGGTGAGTGGAAACTACTGCACTACTCCATCAAGCTAACCTCACCGATGATAATATAATTTATAATTAATCAGGTAATTATATACTTAATCATAATCATGTTTGACACCTTTGTGTTAATGTAATTATATTTTTAAGAATATGAGACAAAAATGATAGTTCTTGAGGGAGGAAATTTTAACACTTGTGGAGTACTTAAATTTTTCGTGGTTTTTTGGAGCAGTAGCAGAATAGAGAAATGGTTATTTGTAATTTTAAAATCTTGTTGAAAACTGACAGAGGCCATTGCTAATCTTGAAGTATATTCTAGAGGTGTAATATATTCATAAATCAGCTACTGATGAATAGTGTTAGATATAGATTTTTAATATTATTTAAAATTTCAAGCAGGTATTACAGAAAAAAAATGAATATTTAAAAAAGATTAATATTAAAATAAAAAGCGCATCAAGTAATCTGTGAAAAGAGAAATACCTTCAAGAAGGTAATACCCTTTAAAATTTCATAACAGAAGCAAAATGTACATTGTAAACAAAATAGGTGACTAAAAGGGAGCATTAAAAGAAACATAGCTGAAAGAAACAATTCCATTTACAATGGAAAACAAGAACTTCCAGTCTCCAGAGAAAGAGTGTGGAGCAAGAGAATTAGGAGGGTAAAAAAAAAAAAAAAAAGAAAATATCTACATAAAACTTATGAATTATGAGAAAAACACATTTTGGTGGTGGAACTTTATGGGGCTGTCTTCAAGGGTTATTTGTGGATTCAGGCATTCAATAACCTCCCTCTGACTCTGGATGAAGTTCCTGGAATGCAACTATGCTATTGATTTTTCATATTCCAATGACAGTTCACAGTTCAGTCATTCTTTGGTTTGCCAAATTCTCTCTGCACTGCATATTTCAGACATTTGGTAAAGAATTAGAATTCTGGGACTAAAACCAATACAAAATATACAATACATCTTCTAGCAATGAAATTTCAATGTTATTATAAAATCTAGTATACAATTCATAAGACCTTGTGAATGAATTGTAATGCAAGTGGTGAGAACAAATTAATTTATAATATACTAATAATATAAATACATAAACTGATTCAAATTAAAGGGTAAATAGAAATTGTTCTGAGTATTTCTAATGTGATATTTTGAGACAGAAGTTTTGGCAGGTTTGGTCAAAATAGCCATCAAAAACATGCAATATGTCATTTAATTCTTAGACACAAAGAGAATCCTACCTACTCCATTTCCATTACAATTTTATTATTTCCTAATATTCAAGTGTCTTTCCCTTAGGTTGGTGAGTTAACTTTCCTTGAAATGATATTCACTAAACTAAGGTCTAAGAGAAACATTCTGTTTCATTTGAAAGGTTTTACATTTGGTTTAACAAAGTTAAGAGAGGTGTGCTGGTTTTGGATGGGATAAAGTTAATTTTGTTTAGTATAGTAGTGCAGGAGTATGGTTTGGATTTGTGCTGGAAACTGTTGATAACTCTGAGATGCTTTCACTGTTGCTGAGCAGTGCTTACACAGAGTCAAGACCTCCTGTGCCTCAGTCCACTTCACCAGTGAGGAGACTGGGGGTGCACGAGAAGCTGGGATGGGACACAGAGGCAACAGTTGATCCAGACTGACCAAAGGGATGTTCCAGACCATATGGTGTCATGCTCAGCATATAAAGCTGAGGGAAGAAGCAGGAAGGGAGAGCAACAGTCAGCATGATGGTGTTTGTTTTCCAAAGTCACCATCATATTGTGATGGAACCCTGCTTTCCTGGAGATGGCTGAAAACCTCGCTGCAGCTGGAAAGTGGTAAATAAGTTCCTTGTTTTGCTTTTCTGGGCATGCAGCTTTTGCTGTTTTGCTATTAAACTGCCTTTGTCTCAACCCACAAGTTTTCTCACTTTTACCTTCTTGATCCACTTCACCATCTCATTGGGTGAGAGTGACTGAGCAGCTGGGTGGACTTAGTTGATAGCAGAGCTTAAACTGTGACATTGGGTGACACAGGCATTTTGCACCATGCAAAAATAGACTTGGATTATTTCTTTACTTTTAATGTGTATAACATGACAGTGATTTAGAATGTATCAGAGCACAATGTCTTATCAAGTTCCTGAAAGGAACCACAGAGATTCTTCTTCTGTCTACAAATAATTCTGTTTCTCTGACACACTGGTTCCAGGTCTGACTTGATCCCATGAACACTCTGAGGGCATGATGGTGGTTTTGGTGTTTTTAGTATTCTTTTGGAATAGATAATGTATAATAAGAAATTTCTTCTTGACTGCATTTTTTTTCAATTTTATTTTACTTTATTCTGTTATTACTCACTAGGAAAAAAAAACCCACTGAAGTAAATACGAAAGAGCTATTCACATCTTTTGGAACTCATATTTTTTCTATCTCCAGTTTAGAAAAAAATAAAACATTATAGAATTTTAGAAAGGCTGGAATCAGAAATTAAGGAATAAGAAATATATTAAGAAATAGAAATCAAACTTTTTACTTTATTCTTCACTCTTACAGCATGCATATCTTCACTACAATTGGATAAAATACAGGACTAGAAAAGTTAAATATATAAAGGCACAACTTTCTAATATTATGCTCATAGGCACACCAGATAGGTTTTTAATTACAAAATTTAATTATAGTATCCATCTTTCATTTTATTCCTTGAGATTTAAGTGACATTACATGAGCTCATCCATCATGTCATACTTGCTTGTCCTCCTTCTTTGGTTTTGTGTATGAGATGAAATATCACTTTACCAAAAAAAAGAAAATTAAAATATCTTTTTTCTAGATACATTTTATGCACAAATAGAAAAACTGTTAGAAAATTATCTGCTGAGCAATTTCCAACCAAGACAGGGATAAACATCAGGAAAGAGTACAAGATAAACAAGGAAAGGATAATGTTTCTAACTATTGATCTATGGAGTCATCTATGCAAAGTAAAATTTTCTGAATAATGATGATGATGATGACAACTCAAAAGATTTAAGTGCAGAATCTCCACAAAATATTGTGATATTAATTTGTAAATATTAAGATAACATCACCATGTTATTCAAAGGATAGATAGAAAACTTGTTATAATTTTTGATCCAGAATATAATTTATTAATTATTATCTACTATGAATAAATTATTATTATAGTGATATATTTTAACTATTATAATTATTAATAGTTATCTAAATATTATTTTTTCTTCTGCTGGCAGTTGATTGTACGATGGAGCTTCTTCAGTATGTGTCACTTGTTCTTGTCCCTCTTTGCTGGTGAGACCAAAGTTTTCACCTTCTGGCCAGTTTGTAAGGGTTTCCAAAATCCCAGAGCGTCAGAGTAATAGCTCAAGAACATAAAGTAACTGCCGTGTAGAAGTTAAAATTGGATAAGAAAAATACCAAAGGCATTAGAATATTTGATATAAAATCATTACTCTCTAAATGCTGAAACTTTTTAAATTCTACTTTGGATCATTCCCATGCCTATAGAAGCTTACATTCATAGGTGGGACTGTTAAATACAACCTTCAATCTAGTGATTTAGTGAAGACAGCTAGATTGTGGGAAATTAATTCCTGGAGGTGTTAAAAATAAGATCCTAAGCACCTTGATAAAAATCTCAAAGCTGATGCCGCTTTGAGTGGAGAATTGGAACAGATGGCTTCCTGAGTGCCTTCCAACATTAATTTTTATATGTGTCTATGGTAACTGACACAACTATTTGGATAATTTAATAAAAAAGCAAAGAATATGATTAAGAGATTAACAATCTCCAAATTTATGTGTTTCCATTGGGCTTTAATTCATTTTAGGGGTCTATTCACAATGACCTGGAAGGACAGTGGAAGGTTTTTCAGCATTTTTTTTATAGCTCTATGTACAGCAGTGTTTTTAGTCTGCAGAATTAACAACAAACCTGAAGGCACAGTGTTGCACAAAGAAGCAATGCTAGCTCATGTCCTAGAAACTTGCTTATGATGTGCTATGTCCGAAAAAATTGATCTGCTTCGCTTTGCTCTATCTCTTCTGTTTCTGGCTGTTCGGGACACAACCAGTTCAGTGCATGTCACTGCTTCATAAAATATAATCAATACCTCCTATGGGTCATCTTGGCCTTTTCTGCTCAGGAAACAAGACAATCTTACCCAGCTTTGAAATCTTAATGAGTAAAACAATACAGAAGAAGTAAAAATTGTGCTATCATTAATAATAAAATGGATGATTGAAAGTTTTGCCATTGACTTCACTAGCATTATACTCCAATAAATTTAAATTAATAATGAAGAAGGGGGGATGTGAAGGACAAGGAAATTGAACACCCCTACAAAGAAGTCTCTAATTTTCTTTAACCTATTTTTAAATTATATTTTAATTATATTTTGGCCTGATACTATCTCCACTCACTTCCTCTTTATGTATGTACAGAAACATATGCAGTACTAGATCCATGTCCTAGCTTTGGCCAGGACAGGGTTAATTTTTTTACAGTAGCTGGTAAGGGACCATGGCCAGACCCCTTTATTGTTGTTATGACCTGCCCCCGAAGACAAGAGTAACTTAGGTTCATGTTAATGGATCCTTTTGGGATGGGTTAGAGTGAAACAACATAGTATGATCAGCGTTTATAAATATACGTCTATATGTGTGGGGTTTATTTTAGAACAATTTGGTTGCAAAGGAAAGCAGGTATGTTGTTTTGGCTATTATCCATAAATATAAATATGCAATATAAAAGCATAAAAATATCACTTACAAAAATGTATAGGGAAAAGAAAGAAAGAAAAAGAAAGGATAAGACTAGAAAGGTTTCATCACCCGTGGATCCAGTGACAAAACTGGATTGTGGCAATTTTGATGTCTGTTAGTGGAAGTGATCCTTTGGGGCTGGGGGAAGCCTGTGAAACATAAAGTTCAGTGGGTTAATGTGCAATTACACTTCCATGGGAGTGCTCAGGTACCTCACCTGCTGTGGGGAGTTTTGCGCTCTGTTGTAACACTGTGGATCTGTTCCAACACTATGGCTGACACACATGTCCTCTGGCAGAAGGCCCCAGAAATGAGTCTGAGGCATGCGCGGGGTCTTTGATGGTCTATGACAACTTGTAGGACATGACAGCTGCCCCTCACATCAGCACGATTGAGCCAGTTATCTCCCATCAGAAGGGATAAAAATCCTAGGTCTAAGAGGGAATGTTCTGTGTGAATGTGACCCTCCCCAGGGCAGGGATTTTTATAGCTGAGCCCATTGTGTAAGGGAGGACATTGGCATGATAAAAAGCACTAGCCTGCCTCTGCAGGGTGTGCTCTTTTCTGCTTTCTGCCTTATCTGGATCAAAACCCAGAGCCTCCAGTGGTGGGTGCTAACTCCTCTTTCTTATATGTCTCCGAGGTTTCACCATCATACCCACTAAAATACTCCTTTCCACACATCCAGGTGCTGAAAACACATCAAAGCATTCTGCCACCTCTGCAAATGACTGATTGTTTTGTCATGAATAATTAACATTTCGGTGTCTCAAAGATACTCTCTCACATCACCTGCCAGGGGCATGAGCAAGGGAGGCCATTTAGAGAGCAAAAGGGTGATGGTCTTCATTGTACCACATAAAAATATGGGAACCAGAGCACAAGAGTCGTTGAGACATTTAAATGCTCTTATAGAAAATTAACTCAGAAAGGGGCAAATAGGGGTAATACCATGGAACTATATCAAATGTGGAATAATACATTGAAAAAGGTAAAGGAAACAGGGTATATATATATTTGGCTTCAGATGTTAATGCAAACCATAAATTCTCATTTTATTGTGTTTCATGTTCTTAATGGTTTATAAGACAGAGTGCTTTCTCAGATAAGCATAGTGTTTTCTTTTATATTTAGTAAGATGTTTTGAAATATTCTAAAAATTCAAACAGCATTTTCTCTAGAATAGATTAATTTATAAGTAAAGCAGACTGGAACATAATTATGTAAAATTATGAGTTGTATTTGGTCTCACATGAAAGCCAAATACCATTTTCCTTTCAAGTATTAATACATTGCATTTTAAAAGTTATTTAGGATTCTGAATCTTTGGATTGAATTGGAACCTCCAGACTGATTTTGTACCTATTTTATCTGATATATTTTAATACAGGATCTTGACTTTTCATTTTACTTTTATGTTTGTCTAGATGCAACAAAAAAAATGCATTAAGAAAAAATCTCATCTAAAAATTGATAATGATTACCAAATGTTTAATTCACCATCTCTTATACAAACCAAAGTTGAACTCTCAAACACCTCAGCAGCACAATAGGATTTTTGATATTTTCTAGGTGGTCTTATGTCAAAGATTTCAGAGTTTCCCTCTACCAAATTCTTCTATTGGACTGTGTGTAATAATGCAGTGTAAAAATATAGCACATGACTTCTCCTGAAAGCTTCCTTAAAGCTATGGGATAGGGACACAAAACACCTCAGATAATTAAAATATATATCTGAGTAGGAGTTCCCTGAATAATTTATATTTTTAAATACTTAGTTTTAATAAAACATTACATATATAATTTTGAAGTGAAGAAAAAAAAAGAAGGTCAAAAAGTGGCAAATAAAATGAGAAGCAGTTGAAATTTTTTACTGAATTACTAGAAAAGAATCCCTAATCCCCATTCATCATTAATGTTTTTTTCTGCTAGTCCAAAAGTAATAACCTGGCTGTTTTTAAAAATTAAATAATAAATTCTGAAAACAGGAGAAAGGATCTCAATATTTATATTGTTTATCCTTCTTAATTGTTAACATAACAACTTTCAAATTTCTTCCAGCAAAAAATTACACTCAAAACGTTTTTCTTTTCTTCTAATTTTGTATTGCAAGTATTTAGAATTTCCCTTAGAATCAAAAGGGTAACATAGTAAAGTATATTTCCCTAAACCCTATGGTGTAGTACCTTGCCCTATATCCAGTAATACATTTCCTCTAGCTGTACTGTTCAATATCTGGTTTTTGACAGGATGCAGAGCTTGTTTGTATCAATAGTAGTAGAGCATAAGTATGCTTTAGTTTTATTAAAATAGCAATACAAGTTAATACAGTTCACTTAAATCTACATCATAATCAACTGTAGAACTAAGGTGTTTATTACAAAATCTTTATTTGAACATTGCTATATTGTGAACAATTATCTTTTTCTTTGATTATAAAATTCTTATGGTAACACTTAAAGCAAAAACTCAGTAATTGGAGAGGATGCAATACCATCTATAAATCTTACACTGCATTTCTTTTCCTTCAATAGATGCACAATAGTTTTTCATTATATACTAGGACTGTGTATAAATTGTTACATAATATAAAATTTGTTGAGACAACACAAGGTAAAACCTAGGCATTCGGAGTTATATCACAATGGTTCAGCATAATTCACATAATTTTTCAGAAACCTCTCTCCATAGTACTTTCCATTAACCGAACACCTGAAACTAAGTAATGCAAAGGTACCTCACTAATAAGGTTTATGCTTTGGGTAGATTTTAGTAAGTGAGTCAGTTCCACGTGCATGTCCACAACCTGATTTGTTTGGGTCTGCTTTTGCCAGTGTGTCAATGGGCCAATGGGTGGGAAGTAGCTTGTATCCATTCTAACAAATTTTCTTCTCTCAGACAGTGCCAATGACATCCATATCGTCAGACTGAAGTGGCAGCCTTCAGGCTATGCCTGAATATCATTTATTAAAGATGCTGACTAGCATCAGCAGCTAGTCTAACAAACTGTATCTTAGGGAAATGTGTTGTAGAAAACTTTCAGTTTCCCATTCTTGGGACATCACCGTGCAAAAACAATTTACAAGCTCATCAAATCTCTTCTCTGAACCTGTAGCTCTGGCACAAACTTAGGATCTGAGAAATGTCATAATGTACAGTAGAATTCAGATGACTCAGAAAAAATCTAAACTTGTTCGGTATTTCCTTAAACTCCTGACACAAGCAGAGAAGCAAATAAACAAAATGATTCCTGTCTTTCTACTATTACAAAAAAATCCAAATCTATCTGAAAAATACTACAACCACAAAGGATGCCATTACTTACTAAGATCTTAGAGAAATTACGGGTTATTTTCTTGGTACTTTGGTTGGCACAAAGAAATAATCACCTCTTCAAAAACTTTTCTGAAACATTTGGCGGTGGTTCTGGTGCTTGGTTAGAACACTGCTCTAAGGACTTTTCAAAATGGCTGGTATGTACATTATGCCAGATAGCATTTTGAATAGAATGAGTAAAAGATGGTCATAAAGACTTTTAATCAAAGTCTGATGGAGTCAATGACAGGTACATAGCATTCTTAATTAAGTAATATATTGAGTGTTTTATTTCACTTATATAAATTATGGATCACCTTGTGTTATCTTGAATGTTCAGTTTCTATTTGACTTTGTTTGTGTAATGCATTTCTCAAAATATATTACATTTTCCTAAAAACAGAAATAAAGACTGAGACTATAAGTAAGCAGTGACAAAAAAAATCCACATTCTTTCTTAATCTACACTTGTGGAACTGAAAGCATTTTTGAGAATTACATTTCCATTTGTCTCATTTTTTATTAATTCAGAAAACAATATCTTTTGGATTTGTTGCATACTTTCAGAATTACAGTCTAACTTATTTAGTGCCATCTCCAGTTACGGTTGAGTTACAGAACTAAGGGATAAGGAAACAAAAATATTACTGCTGTCACACGGCAAAACACAAGAATAATGCAAAATATAAAGAAAATGTCATTTAAATGCAAGATATTGAAAGAAAAAAAGGTGATTGATGGCAGTTCTAAACTCTACAAGGCAGGCAAACAGTTGGAAATTTACCAGTAGTTCTGCAATTAATTAGCATACAAATATCAGTATTTCCCTGGGTAGAACATGGAATATAGATTGATGCATACATTTTATAAGTCACAAAAAATAACTCAAAGACTTCTTTACATTTGGTCCTGGGCTGTCAGTACTTTTAACATAATTCAACTTTCTAATTAAATACACTAGCTACAAATTTGTGAAATATTAATAGTGCAACATATATTTGGTATAGTTATATTCCATGTGAGATTATTAGTATTTTTATTTATTATCTACATTAAAATGGACTGAAGATGCTAAAAACCTAAGAGTATTAACTCTTTTGTATGTACATCTAATAATGAGGTAATCAGTTGTCATGTATATACATTAAAACTACTCAAAATAACATATTGTTTATGAAACAAAAGTGTTATTTTGAACAACTTTCCTTCTGTGCAGCACTGCTGATTACTGGTAGTGTTTGTATCTAGATATGAACTTTCCATTATGACGTATTCTAGTTAATAATTTAACACTTAGCCAAAAGTGTCCAACCCACCCCAAATAACCCTACAGACACCTGGCCTCCATCCCCCACACCTCCCCCCCAAAAAATGGTGATTGACCTTTTTAAGAAGAGCGCATCTAAAATTTTAAGATAGCTCTGCATATTAATTTTTCATAGATTAAGGACAGGTATAATATTTAATTGTATGAGGTAAAGATAATATATTGGCTCAGACCAAAGCTGGATCTTGTTCAGTGTCTTGATTTCAAGGGTAGCTGTTTAGGTAGAAAGGCATGGAGAACAATAGACGAAAACAATTCCCGAACATACGTCTCCTAATATCTTTTTACCTTCAGCTATATTCAAAACTTCAGGGACCTGAATCCAAGCAGACCTATGATATTCTTTTCATAGAAACATAGAATCATTGAGATTGGAAAATACCTTTCACAGCTTTACACAGGACAATTGTTTTCTGTGAGCTACCACCTTCTGATTTGGATCTGATTCTTAGTTCCTGCACTGGAAGACATTCCTTAGTTCTCCACGGAACTTATGAAAACACATTGCATGCTCACCCAAGGCATCTCTCCTCTCAAATGAAGACTCCTTGCTTATGTAGTTATTCCTTCCACAGAAGCAATTTCACTTAGACTAAAGAAAGGAAGCTGATTCCTGACCAGTACCACTTCTTGCTGTCACAGTACCAAGGGACAGACAGCCATGGGGGACTTCAGTGGAGTCCTGGGACACATGCACTGTGTGGGGAGGTCTTGGACATGGCCAGGGATATCTGGGTCTGTCAATGCCATCAGAGCACGGACATTTCTAAAAGGTCTTTTGTTCAATTGCTTTAGTTCTAAAAGTCTTGACAAATATGGAACAGTTTTAGAATCTACAAGATGACAGAGTAGTCAGAAAGAGAGAATTTTATGAAATGCTGAATGTGTGACAGTCTGAATCTCATGACTTGGGATGCTTCTCATATATTGAATTCCAGTGAAATACTGATTAGCAAATGACAGCTATGACTTTAAAGAGTATACTGACAGCCATGACTTTAAAGAGTATAATCATCAAAGAGTTAATTCAGGCATCGTGTCTTCATGATTTTTTTTCTGCCATACATTCATGGAGTTCAACAAAGATATTGTTTAATCATGATAATTACACTGACTGCAACATTACTAGAAGCTGAAATAAACAGATTTTTCAAAGATTTAAAAAGATATAATGAGAGATCTTAATTAAATACTCCTACAGTTTTCTCAGATCTACTGTAAATACCTTCTGGGTTTTTAGAAACAGTGATAACTTGTTTTTCTTTCTATTTAACAAGTTTTCATTTGTGCTATGCATCTTTCTCTAATTTGCTCAAGTTAGGGTCAACTGTTTTTAACCTCTATGAGTTTTGTCTGAGACTTCTCAATAAGGATGAATAATTTAATTTGTAATCTTCTGCTTTACAGTATAAATACCATATTTTGTTAACCAAGCATAATAAAACACTTTGAGTTTCACAGCAATTCAATATATTTTGTGTTTACTTATTCTGATCAGTTTATTCTAGCTCAATGATAAACTCCAGAGGAAAGGGGAATTTTCATTCTTAAATACAACTCATCATCTTCACATTTGTGTATGTGCATGTCCATGTTTGGAAAGAGATATCTGAAACATCAGAGAGAAAAAACTGGAAATGAAAGATATTGTCATGTAGCTTTGAAGACCCTCAAAAGAGCAGGAGTCTGTCTGCAATCAGAAAACAGACCAAAGAAAAACCTCAGAGGTAACATAATGAACTTTCCTACAAACAAAAAAGGGAATTATTTGAAGTTTATTCAGCCTAGGAAGCTACTGAAAATTGTTAGATTGGAAGAAGCAATAGAAGAAAAAAATGCAAAGTCACTGCAATGACACAGTGGGAAAAGCAAAGTTTTGTATTTAATTACTTCAATCAAAGAGTTGTCACTATTTTCTCATACTTTTTTATATCACCTGTGTTCTGATAAAATGCTAATTGTAGGGTTTTAAACTATCTTAAGCTTCTTCTGTTCTCAGTTCAAGGAGGGGGTGTGAGTGTATGTAAGTGTACGCGCCTGAGAAAGAGGAGGGAGAGAGGGATGGAGAGATATTCTAGAAAATAATTTTGGAGTATAAATAAATTACAGTCAGCTCAAATTATCTGTAGTGTGTTACTCATGCTAGTTACATAGTCTACAGCTACTTTTGAAATCAATGTGGATTAAAAGGAGTTGATGTATAGAGAAAAAATCTTGTTATGGAGGATATAATCATCACCCTGTACATCACAATTCTCAAGATGTGTTATTTCAGAGTAAGTTAAGTTTGGTCATATAGACTGAATGTATAGCTGAATATATAGTTTCAGCTGAAGATGGTTCAGTGCATTCCTGCAACTCATTTTCCACTTTCTTTGAAATAAGTAAGCCTAGTTCTTAGGTGAAGACAGTGATCCACAATGAACTGAAATAGTTTTAATATGCACTGACAATAAGCAGATTGTTTCAAAAGCTTCCTCTGGTTTGGATTAAAACTTTGATTTGGATATGCTCACAGTAGACGGTTCTTATTCAGGATTTAGTTTTTAATTCTTTGCTCATTTTACTTCTATAAAAATCAGAAAGCTCTGTGAGTAAACTTTGCCCCATGAGTCCATTTGATCATCAGCTAAGGATCTGTTTTATTATTTGCATGATATATAAAGTGGGATTGATGCATGAAGAGCATTATCAAGGTCTAAGGATACTTGCAAGTGACAGCATATTCTATAAATATGTTGTGCAGTGTGTATATACTTGTACTAAGACTGTGATTACTCCTACTGATTTCCCATTGTTGTCGCAAAAGTTCAAAATTTGTATATGTATAATACGTTCAGCCATATGTAACCCATATAGTTGATAATTTACATTCACTTGGTTTGGCTAGAATGGAGACAAATTTCTTCATAGTAGCATGTATGGTGCTGTGCTTTAGATTCGTAATTAAAAGAATGTTGGTGATACAATTGTTCTAGCTGTTGCTGAGCAATGCTTGTGCAACATTGAGGCTTTCTTTGCTTCTCAGCCTACTTTATCCTGAGCAAGTAGAATAGGGATAGGCAAAAATTTGAGAGGGGACATGGACAAGAGAGCTGACCCCAATGGAACAAAGGGATATCCCATACTGTATGACACCATGCTCAGCAGTAAGTTTGGGGCATAATTTTTTGGAAGGGGTTGTAGCTCAAAGACTGAGCATTGGTTTGTTTTGTAGGAGGTGGTGAGTCATTGCCTTTGCATTACCTGCTTGTTTATATGCATGTGGTGGGCAATTTTTTTTGTTAGTTCGATCACAGCTGGCACAGGAGGAAATAAATTAATGAAATGCTATTGAGATTAAAAAAACAAGCCCATTTTCCAGTTCTTGGGAAAGGAATAATATTTTGCAGAAATGACAACAGAAGTTTATTGAGGGAAGGAGTTCTTACAACTTTTTTTCATATTAGCAACAGACGAATATATCTAGGATATTGACTCACAAGGTATTTATTTCATTAATATGAAATGACTTGCCATTTATATGCCCAAAAAGACATTGAATGCACAGTCAATATTTATTTTGGACTGCAAGCCCTGAGTTGTGTCCATAAAGTGCAGGAACCATTAGAGGCTGATCCAAGAGTTTGTTGATGAGAAAGGTGTGCAGGACTGCGAGAGCAATGAAGCTCACAGTAGTTCTCAGCCTTCTGTTCCTAACAGGACTAGGGAAGCTTTCACCGAGATCTAGAACACTCCTTACTATTCACGTAGAAATAGAAGTTTTAGAACACAAAAAAATGGCATATGTGTATTTTCTAGTATAGGTTATAGGGTAGAATATCAAGATTTTTCCCTCATTAAGTTCAAGGTTTAGAAATTCCTTAATTTAGAAATTAATTTATCAATTTCTACCTATAATATAGCGAACTAATTGTCCTTTACTTCACTGTAAGAAATTATTCATATAGTTCTTGCAAATGGGAAGAGGCACCTTTATTCTTTGCTACTGCAGACTTTTAGATAGATGTTTTTCCTAAATTAAAAGGGAACACTACAAAACTTCAATTCATCAGCCATTATCAGGATTATTTGGTCTGTCAAGAGTCCTCCTCTCTGCAGAGCAGCTTCACAAAAGTTTTTCAATGAATGCCTACAAAATTCAAATTGAGTTCTAAAAGGCTCCGTTTCTGTGCAACCTACTGTTAGGGTAGAAGAGAGATTATAGATAAAATTTCACAGATTTAGAATTTCTTTAAAGACAAATTTCAGCATGATTTCTATTAATTTTGATTGCTGAGACTCAATTTTTTTACTATATCATCCTATTTGTAAACGTGTATTTAATTAGAAATTTAGATTTCAACACATCATGTGTCTAATTTTGAAAATTAATAACACTGGTCTATAAACTAATGACTTAGGTGGTAATTCTGGGTTTATAGAATCTGAGAAAGTCGTTCTGAAACCATGTATTAGGTAATTTAAAAAAATTATATTAACTATGTGTTCATTGTTCAGCATTTTCTGGACGGATGAAATTTCATCAAATGAATTCCTAGTACAGGAAACAAAGAATAAGTGATAATATATATGTTTATATAAGACTTAAACAGCAAATGTTATTTTTAGAGAAATATTGAAAAATTTAATGGAAGAGTTTCTCACAGGAAAATGTGGTTTGATCTACAGGAGTGAAATGAAAAATTCTCTTTACAGACTTTAAGAATTAGAGATAGTATTAACTTTTCATTTTGGCATGAACAAACATTAAAAAAAACCTCAGAGATTTTAATTTCTACTTATTATAAAATAAACTTTATGTTGTCAAATGTTGCGTAT
Organism: Rhabdornis inornatus; assembly: GCA_013397075.1. Classification (NCBI taxonomy): domain Eukaryota; kingdom Metazoa; phylum Chordata; class Aves; order Passeriformes; family Rhabdornithidae; genus Rhabdornis; species Rhabdornis inornatus. Next base: position 582,319 of record VWZS01000780.1, on the reverse strand, counting down.
ACTTTTAAAATAAACTGCTGTAGAGAACTATTTTTTCACTCTCCATTTTTATTTGTTTTATTTGTTTGCTTTTTCCCCATAAATTAATACTTGATAGAGTGAAAAAAGCCTGCAAAATTTGAATTCTTTTTCTTCACTATGGAGTTTAACAATGACAAGTGAAAGCGCCATCCCTGGGACAAAATACAACAAATAAGCCAAAGATCCAGTGCAGACTAGGGACTGTGTGGCTGAGAAGTCATGCTGAAAGGGACACAGAGGTCCTGGTGGAAAACAAGCTGAACACAAGGTAACATTGCACTGCTGCAGCAGCAAAGGCAAATCGGACCATGGGCTGCATCTGTAGGGGCATTTTGGTGTAGATAGAGGACTGGAACAAGGGGGCTGGAACTAGGTGATCTTGAATGTGTCTTTCAACCCAAGAAATTCTATGATTATCACCCTACTCCATTCAGTGCTTGTCAGGCCACACCTGGCGAATGGGTGTTCAGTTCTGGTCCCACAAAAGAAGCATGTGTGCAGACAGTAGAGGACCAGGAAGATGATCAAAGTACTGGAGAAGCTGCCCTGTGGAGAAGGACTGAAGAAATTTGGTCTTTTGGCCCTGAAGAAAAGAAGATTCAGGAGGATCTTCATCAAAATATTCCAGTAACGATGGTACAGAGGACATGGAAGGACTCTCTTCACTGTCACATCTCAGTTGTTCATTCTGGTGTATAGCTGGCAGAATCTCATGTCCAAACTGATGCCCTTCTCCACAAACAGATTTCTTTTTCTTTTTATATACATCTACATCAAATTTTCACAAATAATCTTTCTGTTCTTTCACTTGTCTGACAAAATTTATCTTGTGTTTATCACTGGTATTTGTATCTCATCTAAATTTAGTACTGTTTTGAATCTTTGCAACGACACATACATGCTGCTCATGCTGCTCTGTTATATAGAGACCCAGTCTTGAATCTCTACACCACCAGATAAGATGAAAATCAATCTGCTGAAATAACATGTTGATTTACAAGTGTAGCATGTTCAACATAATTTTTTTCCAAATTATTTTTTTGTTTTATTTGTGAAATCTTTTTCTTTTCTCTTGCTTCGAATGTCAAAGATTTTCTGTGTAATGAAAGTCTAGTCTGAAAGGAAGTTGTAAAGAACTTTAAACCTCTTGCTTACACCAAATCCTAGTGAGGATTTAAGTTAGGGTCCTTTCAAATATTCAGGACTCTACAACACCTTAATCTATGGTATTCAAGAGCCATTTGTTTGTTTGTTTGTTTGTTTGTTTGTTGTTTTTTGGTTTTTTGGTTTTTGGTTTTGTTTTTTTTTAATGAGTAATTTTCATTTTGACTTTGTATCTTCAAAATAAATTAAAAATTAATGGAAGGTCCTACATAGGTAACATTTAAAAAATCTGAGCTAAGGGTGATACTTCAAAAATTCCTGTCAATGGCTACTAATTGTTTGGGGGTTTTAACTTTCTGTAGGAAAATATTTTCCAGCATACTTATTACCCTCAATAGTCTTACTTCATTACTTTTGGCAGTTCCCTCCACTCAAAAATGAATCTGTATTCACACTATTTCTTCTATTAAGCTTTTGTAAACCTCAACTTCATGCTCACTGATCATTTTTTACTCCATGGAAATGAATTACTTTCCCTCAGTATGCAGATCAGCTCATCAATTGAAAGTCTGACATCATCTTTTTAATCTATTTCTGAACTTTATACTTTCTTCTCTACCCTTCAAAGGAAAGGAAAATAAGAGAAAAAAATATTCCTAAAAAATGACAATGAGTATCCCTGAAGAGGAATTAGACGATCAAGTAAAAATCACATTATGTTCTCAGAGAAATTAATATAAACTTGGTAATTGCCTTCAGTGGCAGCAGAATTCTACTGTTTTCTTTAGAAAATTACATGTATGCATGCATACAATAAAAAATGCAAAATAAAAGTTTTCTTTTGAATTATCACAACTGCTGGTTTTGAGTGTGGTTATTTGATATTACTTATCATAAAGAATGATGCAAAAATGGTGGCAGCAATAAGTATTTTAATAGTGGATTGGTATCATCTGTGCATACGGATAATAAAAGCAGAGACTTTTGTTGGTAAAAACTGTCTCTTTTAACTGTGCATTTTCATGAATCTCTCCAGTACAAACAGAATCAACCCTTCCAGTTGGAACACAAAAGCGGTAAAAGTAAATTTCTATGCAAGTGGAAATGTTTCTTCTTTTTTTTTAAGTGAAGTGAAAAAATATTTACATTTTTCAAATGTCTAAATGTATGCACTTAGAGGAGTGCAATTAAAGGGACTTGAACATTGCAATCATGGAGAAAAAACACACATGATGGTTTGTATGACACTGCTTATTTTAACAGTATGACACTGTTTAAGTAAAAGCTTTGAAAAGAAGTCTACATTTTTGCTCATATTTCAAAGCTCAGTTTTCTTTTACTAGAATCATACAGCTCCCAGTGACTTCTTGGTCTGACAAATCCTTCCAAACTCTCCCTGGATCCCTACAGGACCAGGCTGTGAGCGTGTTGCAAGCTGACCTTGTATCCATGTGTCTGCCACTCTGTTCCTGATAAAGGTATCTCCTTTCTATGTCATTGTATGTTTCTTCAGCCTATCATTCAAAGGCTTCTTTAAGCATATCAGTGAAGGTATACAAAGTACCTTTTTCTCTTTTCAGGGGTGCTCTTAATCCAATGTGTACAACCCAAGACAAGGTGACCCCCTACTGCCTAGCATTACCCATGTTGGGATGAAGCCATTAGAAGATCTGGAATAAACAAGTTTAATAGCTTTACCATCCATCACACTTTGTATCAATTCTTGCTCTCAGAAGAGCGCATTAAGCTGCACTGAGCTGCAGTGCAATTATTCTCTGATGAAACAGCTAATTTGCTTTTCATTTCTGGAACAATTCACTTACAGCTAGTTCAGTTTGCAGCGTAGACATGTGGAAGGCACACAAACACTTCTGGGGGTTCCAGCTAGAAACTTTATAGTAGCCAAAAGGGTAACTATCTCTCCCACCTTTAAACCCAACCTCCTCAGAATAGTAGAAAAGGAAAATCGTGTTAGCAGTACTTCCATGTGTACAGTTCTTGCCTTAGGCAAGGTTGACCTTTTACTTACAGACACCTTCACATCCACCACTGCCTCCACTCCCCCTCCTTACATTTACTATCATTTCATTGAAAATCTTCCAGGCAGGAGTTTAAGAGGGAGTCACTCTACCTGTCTTTGGAGAAAAAAATATTCCACAGCGATGCCCTTTCTACATCAGATAATCTAACCATGAAATGCAATTCTCCAAGTTTACTAAGACAATATTCATATGTCACTATTTTAGCTTATCATGGAGCTTTGCAAATGGCATAATGAAAATATTAGAGGTCTGAGTTAATGTAAATTTAATTATTCTCAGTTTTCAGATGTGAACCACTGGTTTGTATTTTCCTGCATCACAGTAATGCCACAGTTATTTTGTGTGACACCCAGGTTAGTAGTGATGGGGTTGGATCAAATTAGTAACACTTCATCTGGGACAGATTTAAATGATATATTTGCTTTGAGCAGATCTTTTAAAGTTATTTTATTAGGTGACTATTGCATTTAAGATATGAAAACACCTTAGAAAATCAAAAACAATTTGTCAAAAAGATAGAAGTGAAACAAAGGATTTGAAACATCTTTTCAAAATTCTTCACCTTTGTGGGTTTTGTCATTTTAGTGGTAAAAGTATAATTTTACATTTTCTTAAGTATTCTTATACACCCTTTTTTAAAATGCATATATAGAGCACTGGTGAGCAGACAGCTGAGAGCAACTCATCGTTCATTAGCTGGAGAAATATATTCTTCAGTGAGTTGCTTGTGTTTCTCTGTAATTCCTATATATATTTGAAGTAAATACTGGTTAGAGAATTTCAAGAAAATGCCTGTGAAAGAATAGTACAACTATTTGATAGATATGTTTTCCTACTAGAAAATAATAGGTGGATATTTTGCTACCATAATCTCGGAAGCATTTGCTGACGAAAAGCTGTATTTCTCTTACTGCAGTCAATAAAAAAATGTTTCCTGCTTTGCTGAAGAATAGAAAGAGTCAAATACATCCTAAGTGTTGTTAGTATCTTACTAAGAAGAATGTTGACATTTTTCATAAACAGAGACGTCACTTCATTACAAAATTTTATTGTCAAAATTTCACATTTACTAAGGTGGTTTTTCTAGTCGGGATATTTTTATGGCATTCACTTCAGGTGTGCCTTAATCACAGAGATAATTTAGACAGACTTGCAGGCATGCAACAGGTTTACTGTCTTGGGCAAGCTGCAGAGGTTGAAAACAGGACAGAAGACAGACACTCCCATATTGTCCTCCTTGTACATTCTACTTGATGTTTAATATCTTTTCTTGATCATCACTGCCACCACATTTACTGCCCTTTAAAAAACACCTGGCAAACTCCAATTTACTTGTTTCCTTTATGTCTAGGCTTACTGTCTCACACCCTTATTTGTAGTTGCTTTAGTAATCTTACTTCTTTAGTGCTTTCCCCTTTTTCAGACATACAGCAAATTGTACGGTTTGAGTCTTTCCCTCCTGCACTCTTTTTTGGCAACAATTGACTCCACAAATTCCCTTTTTGTATTTTGTCAAGAATGAAGCATATCATTTTACAATATTTTAAATTGAATTTTTAAAATTATAAACCTGACATATGGTAAACACCCAAACACTATTAAAGCTTTCTTAAATCTTTTTGTTCACAGTCTAAGTCCAGACAAAAGAGATAAAAACCTAGGTATAGAATTTTAGAATCCTAGGGGGAAAAAAACCCCAAAACATTAACTGTTGGAAGCTATAAAATTCTGGTGTTCTCCCCTTATTGTATATTTTTATCGAAAGTACTATTTTTTTATACATTCCATAAATCACTAAAAAAGCATATAGCTATAAGAGGGATGAGGTTTTTTCTAAAACATTTATCAAATATATATTCTGAAATATATGTTTTATTTCTGGTTTGCATGAAGTTACTTATCCTAAACATTTGGATTTTCAGTGTTTGGCTGAGAGCTTGCTAAGTAAATGTCAACTCTAGTACCTTGAAGATACTGTGGGTGTTGTTATTGATGTTATTGTTCATTCTAGGTCACCTTTTGGTATCTACTCTTTGAAAATGTGCTCTTAACTTGACAAAGACCTCGCAGATGAATATCTAACTTCTAAGCTTTTTTTTTTTTCCTCAAGAGTAAATTAACCATAAGCTTTTTAATACTTATCAGAAGAAAACCATAATAGTGTAGTTTATCAGTGTCCTTGCTAAGCTAGAGGGATTAGAACTGACAACACTCATCAAGAAAGAAATCTAGTTGACAACAACCTCACTGTACAGTTTGTATACTAAAGATGCAAAGACAGTTGTTGGAATTTTTTTTAGTTACCTAATTTTTCTTTTGTTCTTCAAAATGTTCCAAAACACAGTCTGAAAAATCAACATCTTAGTATCAGTGGCAAGTCTTGAGCTGACTTAACAGCCAGGGAGACTAATCTTCCAAGAGATTATTGATGGGGGTGATTTTATGAGTCAGTTTTGCATGGAACACCCCTAAACACAAAGGGCTAGAGCATGGGAGCACATAAGTAGGCTCTGGATTGCTCCTTCATTCACGTTCTTCCACTATTAACATTTTAATTCAGCCTGTTTTGTAACAGTTCAGGTTCTCCTCTGAACCAGTATGTATTCAGCAAAGACTTCTGAGAGTTCTGGATTAGACTGTGCTGTCTCCTGAGGTCCCTTTCAACCTCAGTTATTTTGTGGTTCTGTGCAGTATTGCTAGCTAGTATATCAAAATATTGATAGATTTTTCTTATAGTGTCAATGAGCATTTTTTTCTTTTTATATTTGATGGAAAGGAGCTAGAGAACCATAAATTAAGGATTACATTTTGCAGCCCACAGAAAGAACGGATCGTAGGTGATTGTCCTTTAATGGCGTCCCTTTCTCTGATGCTGTCTGATATCAGCCATAACAAAACCAAGATCCTACATCAGCTAGACTATTTCTGTAACCCAGTCTGCCAGCTCCTATGCTACTGAGAGCGTTTACTGTGATATTAGCACAGTTTTGGCATAAAGTTTCTGTTTTTCATTAATCATATTTGTGGGGTTTGCTTTTCCTTCTCTTAAATCCATAACAGCATTTTGAAATTTGTTTCTTTCATGCATTTTTAATATTTTTATTAAAGTTTTTTTATGTCATCATTCAGTTACTGAAATTTTCGTATGTAAATTCAGGAAATGCTCTGAAAAAAATAAACTTATCATTGCTCATAAAACTGTCATGGCCTCAAGTGTCACTCCCAGGGAATATGAAAGATTTTCTCAATAAAGAACCTTTCAGAAGGAGTCAAAGTACTGACTTGCCCTGTTCTTGTCTTAAATGTAAATTCTTTTCTTGAATAATTTGAGTAACTATGATGCAAATGAACATTTTTGAGTTCTTGTACTCAGGCAAACAAAGACTGTAAGCTCTTGTTTAATCTTAAATTCAGTTTAGGAAACCAATCTCTTTTAATAGAGAATGCTAGAAATACGAAGTCTTAATAGATTAGATACAATTAGGTCTAAATATCAGGAATGTAGAAAAAAACAAAAACCCATTGAACTAACAAAACTAATAAGACTGCATGGTATTTAGAAGTAGAACTGTGAAATTTGTTAATGTAGATTCCTGTTTCTGTTAAGTATTCCTGACAAGTGGTTATAAAGTTTGTAGTTGTGGATCTGTAGAACAATCTTACTGTAGTAACCATGAGCAACGTATTAGAAAATTTGGCAACCTGTAAACCCTTCTTTGTGAACTACAGAGCTGAATCAAGGGGAGATAGTAATGTAAGGATAATTCTGTGGCAGCTATTAAATGACCATGTCTAGCTTGAAAAAAAAGCTTTTCAAATATCACTCCTGTGAAGAACCCCTTAGCTCTAGAAGAATAAAGATTAACTCAAGATCTGGTGCAATGTGCTGTGATAGATAGCATGAGTCTTGACACTGACAGTGATAAATGACTGATATTTTGCATTACAGTTTTTTTCCAATTACTCTTCTTCTGTTGTTTGTTGTTGCTGTTGTTTTTAATTTTTATTTCACAGGTATGAAAATATTCTATTTTTTCTGCACTGGATCTTTTCAAAGGTCTGAGTTTTCATTCAATTTTTTCCCCAGAGACATTAAAGGCACACATACTGTTATACTTTTTTTGTTCTTTTTTTTTTTAAAAGCTTTAATACATTTTTAAAAAGAGCTTTCTTCCTTCAAAAGCACACATATGACTTTTAGCTGATACTTTGGCAGTAAATCAAGGAAATGTATTTGCTATTTCATTAAAAAAAAAAAAATCCTTTGTTCAGGTAAGCTTCAGTTTCTAATTCACACTCATTCGCTAGAGATTAATTATAACTTGGCATCAAATTATCTGAATTTTTTCTCTGTTCATATTCAGGCAAGGCCATATGGGTTGAGCATTTTTTTTCTCTGTAATTGTTACTCTATAAAGAAGATGTATATGATTTCTTCCAGAACACAAGCAACTGCCTATTTCCTATCTCTTGTACTCTTGCTTCACAGAACAAATTCCTCTAATTTCATGTGACTGTATACATATATATATTTTTTTTTTCCTATGGGGTTCTTCAATCTATTATTCTTAATACAAATTGTCTAAAGGAAATTTCTGGGATACCAGGAGCTGAAATGAGATGCACCTATCTTGTAGTATCCTGATATTATATGGATCTGTACCATCTACAAAGCTGGCAAGGGGCATCTGAAGGGATTAGAAGTGTACAGTCAGGTTCTGTGAGTGAAGTACCATTTAGACTGTTTCCACACAGCTCACCGACAGTATCTTCCTTAGTGTTTAGAGTACTGATTGTTTTCTAGTTAGGTGATTGTTGAGATTAAGAAAAATCTAGGCTCCTGTACTATTAAATCACTTTTGCAACTCTATCCTCACATGTTAACAGTGTATTTTCAATTTAAATTGTGGTTCATATGATATTTTCATTACAGAAAAAAAAAAAGAATGGAATAGAAAATACTACAGATATACAAATTGCGATACTGCTACTGATGTGACAATGTTACAATATGGTAGTTTGAATGTTCATTATTCTCAAAAGCTAAAAATAACCTGCTTATTAATGTGTCATTGCTCTTTGTTTCACACAATGCTATTTTTCCTTGTAATAAATTAACCTTAAAACTATTAGAATTGTATTATATCAAAAAATTGCTTGCAAATCTCATATGTATGTTGTCATTTTGGAGTATCAGAATAGATAGATGTAATCTTTAATAATGCAATTTTAATTTTAGAAGTCTACTCACATTTACTATATCATTATTACTTCGCAATCTTTAAATTAAAATGCATTTTATGTTATCTTCTACTAATTTGCATTTAAAATCAGATAACATGCTATGCATATTTAACATAGAGGAACATAATTAACCTCTATATGCTCAATATATTCTTCAGTATTACAAGCTAAGCATGTTCAAAATATATAATTGCATGCAATTATAAAATAATTAAATATTTCTTTTTATTATATATTAATTACAACAGGAACCTATGTGATTTATTGGTTGCTACAGAATATGTCTATTCTTAAGTGACAATTCTCAGGCTTGTTACACTTTGAAATAACATATTAAACAAGATTAACTTAATATAAAAAAATCTGTTCAGCCTGTTAATAAAAAAAGATAACCTACAAAAAATACAAAATAATATTATGGATTCAAAATTTAAATTATTTTTATAAATTTGCTATTTAAACAACAGAAACATAGAGGAAATATATACACTACTATTTGTGAATGTTGAAAAGAATAACATAGCCAGGAGTATGCAGTATATTATGTTAAATATACAATATTTTAGCAAAAGAATTTCACTGCTGTACTGTACTGTGATGCTGTAGTAGGTAGGTGTTTTTTTGAGGACTATCTAGAATATTAATATGATTTATACAAATATAGGGCCTTCTAATAAGATTAAATTTAAAAATTTATCTGATCATCCAGAATTTATAGATATTTAAAAGATAGCTGTCAATTTTTCTTTCATCAGCCTTTAAACAAGAAATCGTTAATGTCTACAAGGTAAAGAGGATACAGTATTTGCTCTTTGAAGGAAATGGCGCTTTAGTCTCACTATATTTCAGCCCTCTCTGGTTGTTAAAATGCCCAACTTCTTGGTGATCTGAATCCTTCCTGCTAGTCACTGCCCTTGGTCCTGTAACAGCGACATCTATATGCACAAGGCACACACTGGGCATTGACATTTCTCCATCTAGGCAAAATTCAGTTTTGTTTTACTCAGAAAGAAAAACCTTTCCTGTTTGGTTCCTGGTGGCGTTGGTGTGTTTTGTTTTTTTTCCTGAAGGAAAGCCAAAGTAATTGGAAAAAGGAAACATAACCTATATGAGCTGGAAATGAGATCTGAAGAACCAAGATTATTGCACCTGCTGTCAACAAGGAGGGAATAGAGCTCTGCTGACATTGAGAACTCTCTCTCAATATCCTCTCCAAGCCAGACTCGTGTTACACGTAGTAACTTTTTGCTTGATGGCAGTGGGAATCAATGAATAAAACCTACATTTAGGTGGAGGTGCTTCTGCAATAGCAGTGAGAGAGGGAGCAAACCTTATGTGTAAGGCTTACCTATATGATAGAGACCCACACAAACACTGGGTGAGGCAAAATGTTATTCCAGTTGCATAGTCAGATTTTCTTATGAGATGTAACACAGAGACTTCTGTAATGATAATTGAAAAAGACTGACATTTTTAATGAGTTTCTTCTTCTCTCTCTTTTTTCTTTTTTTTTTTTTCTCAACAGCTTCAGAAAGGCTTATGTAAAAGATAAACAAGGAGATTTTGATTTACTCAAGATTGGAAAAAGTGACTCTTAAATCCAGCGTCATGTGGAAGTGACTCTGTCCTCAGACAAAATCCAATCAACAGTAATCGATCCTTTCAATTGTGCAATAAAGTCTTGAGAAGATGAAGCTTTGCCACCAAAATGTGGCACTGTTTTTCATTAAATAATGAGGCAATTGTTGTCATAGTAAACCAATGTCAAACAGCAGTGAGTAAGGACAATCCTTCATCTATCATTATCTCGTATTAGTTCATTTTGTTGAAGTACTTGAAACACTGGACAGTAGTATACAGAAAAAAAGCAAAACCCTAAAATATTACAACAGATTCACTTTGAAACAATTAAAATATTTACTTATGTCCTTGTTTGCATTTTATTCTTTCATGAACAATGAAACAGTTACTGAAATAATACCGTCTTCTATTGTTTTAAATGCATCTCTGAAAAGCAGATACCACACTGGGGTTCATGAAAGACTCAAAAAGAGTAAAATCTCTTGAATTCTGTAGCAATGTATATCATTTATCTGTCAGGCCTTGATCTTTCCATCTTCACCTTTTAATCATTACTGCCTCTCAGCTGTTAAAGAAAAAACGTCGTAATATCCAGTGTTCATTGCCAATGTCTCCATTTGCATGCATTTTTGTTTATTCCCTTGTGTAGTGGCTTTGAAAACTTGAGTGAATGGGTAAATGACTTAACTTTCTTCTCTCCCATACCCTCTTATAAGCTTCTTTCTCTGAATTATCATGCCTGTTGATGTATTAATATTCACCACAGTTGCAGGACTTGAATCAAAAGTCTTCTGAATCACCTAGTAAAAACACTACAGTGGAAACCTTGAAGCAGAGACTTAAAGCTAACAAAACATTTCTCCTCTCATGGTCTTTTTGCTGAGAAATCAATTATGAGAGATCTTGTATAAAAAGGAATTTTTTACAAAATTACATTTTAAAATATAAATCTAGAACCACAAAATATCTTCAGTAATATACTAATTAAATAGGGAGAAAGGCTTCCTATTTAGCATGTGTGATGTTTGATATTATGGAGGAAATTAACAACAGAACATTTTCTGAAGAAGTTAATGCTTCTTTATTTTATTAAAATATATACTCAAATATATTAATAGGTTTTATATTGCATAACCATATATGGAATTACACAATATGTTAAATTAAATATATAGTTTCTAATACTGGCTGAAAATGGATCTACAGCTTTATAAGGTCATATTGCAAACAGCATTATGAAAGAATCTGAGACAAAACTTCCAAGCAACTAAAATTTCAATATTAATGAAGTTTACCATTGAGAATTTGAGACATTTTGGACAGCATATAGTTGGTGAATGGGAAACATCTAGTGTGAAGAAAATGCCTGACTTCTAGTGTCTGAAAACAGAAAGAAAGTTTGAGAAAATAATCAGTTAAGAAGGAAATTAAATGGCAAACACTGTAACAACTTATATATCTTTCTTTCCACAGCAATCTTTTTATTATCTTTTTATGACCAAGGCAAAAGACACTTTAGGTTCTTATGCCTAGTATGCTTGAAAGTGACAAAGACCTAAAATTTACTCCACTTGTTATCTGCTGTGTGAAAAGGGATGTAAATATACAGTGGTTATGATTAAATGGTAGTGTAACATCTAGTAAGAGAGCATTTAAGTTACATATTTTTTTTTATATTGGTTAAATAATTACTTGTAGCTACTTAAAATAAAACAAAACAAAACAAAAATTTAAGAGGGAAAGATAAACTGGATGTCTCTTTGTTCCTGACAGGCTCTAGTTAATCCATTGCCCCCAAAGCAGATAATTAAAGGATTTTAGATGTGTTCCTGGTGAATTCAATTTGACACATTAGAGTTTATAATCCCTATGACCTCAATTATTGAGTATGAATGATGGCAAACACTACTAATCCAAATGCCTGGTGTCTTTAGTTCTTTATAAAATCCAATACTTAGTTACCTGGCTATGAATGAAGGTTATATGAATCACACAAAAATCCCAACCTTCATCTTCGAAAAAAACCCAAACAAACTCAAGCCAAATGTTCTATCTGTGAAGGTCACTCCTATGTGCATTGTCTATGATCAAAAATATATAGAAAAAATGGTCAAAAGGTTTTGTCCTTGATATGTTAAAAAACAAAAAATAGGAAATTGATAGAAGAATTTAATTTTTTAATTTTCAGCATCTCTATGCTTAAAAAAACTTCCGTGTTGCATTACTTGATAACTTTGAGGAAATATACAATGAAGTTGGAGTTGCTATTCAAAACTGAGTCAGACTCTGAACCTGTAAAACTTTAATATTCCAGTTAAAATAAATTCCTGATATATTTAAAATTGTTTTTTTCAACTTGGTATTTTCAAACTTGACAGAAGAAGAGATTCTCTCTTATGGAAGAGATCCAACATAGCTATTTGCTGGCCAGTCACCAGTGGGGCTCCCAAAGTCTCAGTACTGGGCCCAGATCTGCTTATTATCTTTATCAGTGACTTGGATGAGAAGATCGACTGCATCCTCAGTAAGTTTGCAGAGAACACCAAACTGGGTGGGAGTGTGCCTATACATTAGGTTTGGTCCTGGTTTCCCTGCTATTGCAGAAGTACCTTTACCTCATTGTAGATATTACTTATTGATTCCCACTGCTATCAAGCAAAAAGTTGCTATGTGTAACACAAGTCTGGCTTGGAGAGGACATTGAGAGAGAATTCTCCTTGTCTCTCCATTGAGAGAGAGTCCTCCTTGTTGACAGGAGGTGCAATAATCTTGGTTCTTCAGATCTCATTTCCAGCTCATACAGATTATGTTTCCTTTCTCCAGAGGATAAGAAGGATCTACAGAGGGAGCTGGATAAACTGGCTGGATGGGCTGAGGCCAGTTGTCAGAATTTGAACAAAGTCGAGGGCTGGGTCCTGCACTGCAGTCACAATAACCCCATACAGCTGAAAAACGGCCCAGTGGAAAAGTGCATGCAAGTGCTGGTCAACAGGCACTGAACATGAGGCAGAAATATGCCAAGACACTCTTACTGTCTATTTGTATGAAACTGTTCTGTTGTTTGAAATAAATTTTGGAGAAAGTGGGTTTATTCCTGCTATACTGAAACCATCATCTCATCACATATGCTAAGTTTCTACAGTTTGAAGTATGACAATTTAATTTTCTACAACCTGAAGTGACTTCGTGTGTGATAGGCATCTACAATTATGTTTTCATATATGGTTCCATTTAAACATAAAGACTGAAACCACTTTCTAAATATTTAAATGAAGACAAATGTTTTTTTTAATTTTTTGTCATTCCTCAGCTAATGGAGTCAACACAGGTAAAGAATTATAAAACAACATGATAGAAATTAATGTTCCCTTGAATGTCATCACAGGGAGAAATCCATCTTTCATCACACTGCTTGAGCATTGCAATGCAGCAGTAAAATGAAGGTTATCTATTGCATTGTGCTAGTAATTTTCCACGAGGAAGAATAATAAAAAGCCCACCTAAATCAATGAGAAATTTTTGAAGTGACTTCAGTGATACCTAAATGAGATCTAAGTACCATGCCACCTCCACACTGAAAACACAGGTAATAGTAATTACATTACTATCACTTTAACTAAGTATATCTGTTTTGCTGTGATTAGGTTTATTTCCAGTATTATATGAACTTCTAAGCAGCATTATGAAGGACTGTTTTCCATGTTCTTAGAAACATTTAAAAATTAAGAATTTTTACTTTTGTAGAGGTATTGCTATTTTAGGGGTTTTGCTATTGTGGTCGCTATCCTTCCACGGTGTGTGTTATTTTAATCTTGCAGTTTGTATATTCTGGTTTTTGTAATACTTCTAGAATCAGATTCCTTATGCAGCCAAAAATAAGCTTTCCATCTCCCTGACAAGACTAATTAGAGTGTTAATCAAATGACAGAAATAATCAACAACAAGTGCTTTGGGCTTGAAGGACTACATAAGAAAAAGTCAACAGTAAATTCTCTGTGTAGGTAAGCTTTTTATTAAGGACAACTTACGGTTGATTGTCAGCTGATACAGATCACCCCTACAGCATTAAGCTGTCTATTGACCTTGGCTGGCTACTGAAGATGGAACTGAGCTTACGTTTTTGCTACTTATTATGTTATGTGTATATAACATCTTTGTGCAAGACAAATTTCAGTAAACAATTTATATTTAATAATTTTTTTAGAATACTTTCATGAGTTCTTATAGATATTTTTAGGTTATATAAACTCAAAGACTCCATAAACCCCAATATCAAATAAGACATTGTCATTTACATCCTTTCACTAACATATCTATGATTACATAAAATGAAAATCATAACTGAATTTGACCACAACATTTATATGTAACAACACAGCAACTTCTTAAGAGAAGTAATACATCTCTGTGTAAAGACATACCCAGGAAAGAAATAAGCCTTTGAAAGTGTTAGGAGAAAAGTGTTGAAATCATCTGGAAACAATGCTTAAAAATAATTTTCATATAGAAATGAAAAAGCAGTTTTTAAGAAGTAAATGATGCTTCTAGACTTTTATCTTTTTGTTTGAGCAGCTGCACACTGAAAATAAGAAAGGTATATTGATTTTTTTTTTCAATACGACTTTGGTTTTGGAAAACAATATTGACGTTCGTAAATATATATGGTTTACAAATATTTGCATTCTATAATTGCTTCTACAGAGAACTGGAAAAGTTGAAATAGAGTAATTCATTTTTTTTCTGCAAAGAGCAGCAGAATTTTAACTAGTTTCTTTTCCCACTGTTCAGCATCTGATATATGTTCTTCAATCAAACTTCCACCCCCTTCAAAAAGAGCTCACATGTGAAAAGATAAAACAATAAATAGCCAATATATTTAGATAATAAGAATTTCTGAAAGTATCATGTGTAGTGCAAGGTTTAGCATATGTGCCATAATGGATTGTATAGCAGGGTTTAGTTTTCATCATATTTCAATGTCAAAGAACAATTTAAAGTTATTTTAGTGCTTTTTAATACAAGTTGCATTGATTTAGAAATGCTTAAGGTCTTTTGTTTGGTACTACACAGGACCTGCTTGTGTGTAAAACGCATATTGATATGTTTAAATGGATATATAGTAAATGACTAAAAAATAGGTTCATTATACAAAAAGTGGTATTATTCATTTGCCATGAACATATCTCAAAATCCTCATAAGTTTGAATAGACTGCATAAAGTTGAGTAAGAAAAATGCATGCAAAAATTGGTTTTATAGCAGATTCCACATTGATTTATGAAGACATTAATTTGCCATTTAAGTCTTAAATTTGACTATCAATAATTCTTGACATTCAAAAGATCTTTTTGTATCAAAAAGTCTAGTTAATTTCTTAAAAAGATGACTTTGCACATTAGTGCATTTCCTTAAAGATCAGTGCATGTTGAACAACTTTTAAACAAAAAGAAATGTCATTAAATTGCCAAGTTATTATTGAAATACCAGTCTGTAGTAATTGAAAAAATATTGCCATATATTTGCTTAACATAAATGAACATATTTACTCAAGTAAGAATCAAAATGTACTAATATTCATAAAGACACTGCATATTTTCCAGCTTTTAGTTGCTGTATCTGAAGCAAAATTACATATTTTCTCGGAAAGAGGTCTAAAATAATTGTTTAACTTAAAGTTTACTTAATTCTTAGGTAAAGACAAAAGGGAAGTTCATTTCAGCTTATAACATGATCACAGAAAGTAAGCAGAAATAATAACATAATTGAGCAATAATTATGGTAAAGATGGTAAAGATAACTTTGATATTGTTGTAAAGATAATTTGGGATATTGTTGGCAGAGAAAGAGTAAATAAAAGTACTTAGTAGTTTAACAGCAGATACGTTGCTTACAAATGTCTTTGTCAAAAGAAACATTAGTCCTCTTTACTACTTCTATAAAGCATGATTTTCTAAGGGTTCTAAAATCACTTTATTCTAACACAAATGTAACTCTTAATATCCCACTGAGAGAGGTAAACACGGCATAAGTTTCTATGTATGTGTCACAGACTAGAATAAAAAGAGTAAAAAAGACTGAACAGTTTACAACAACAAAAACAACAGATAAAGATCCAACAGGAGAATGGACTGCTCTAACTTTGGAAGAGCACTGAGTCAGAAATGCTGATTGACACCTGAGGCCGAAAATAACATTGAGAGCTCCCATCAGAACGAAGACTGGAAAAATGAATGACAGGGTAAGTAAGATTTAAATGAAAGCAAAAAGGAGAAAACTATGCAAATAAATACAGGTGTGCTAGTATACAAAGACAATGGCAAAAAACATATGAAATCTGAAGAGATTTACTACTTGACAGATTGAACATTTACATTGGGATCTCAAGAAGGAAGAAAGTATTACGTAAAAATGAAATAATTTTAAAGAAATGGGATTTCGACCCTGAGTGAAGACTAGTGGATTTTGAATAAAATTTTAATAAAAAAAAATTTAAAAATAATTTTAGAAAAGTTTGACTTCTAGCAGTTCTCTCAGTATCGTTAGAGAACTCTAAAATCTGTGCTCCGTATATCTTTAGTGACACAGGAAAAAAATCTTAGTAGGAGAAATATTGAAGCTGCTTTGAGAGAATGCTGTTTACTGGAGGTTGTGATAGAGAACAAACTCAGAAAGATCAGAAGAATGTTTTCAGTTTATCTGTCACACATGCAGAGTTCAGGAGCAGACAAAGTCAATAACAGAAAATTGGTAAAAGAGCACAGAAATATACTGCTTAATGGTAAAATAAGCTGTGAAAATGAAACCTTATATCTAATTGGGAGAGCTGTGAAGCTTTCAGCATTCTGTTCCCTTTTAGTTCCATATTTTTCAGTTACCGGAGGGTTGGATGGCATCTGTCATGAAGGCTGAATTTCTAATTTAGTCTAATAGAAAAGTGAATTGCAAGAGTGCATCTCCTGCTCTTTAAGTACTATGTCATGAGTGGAGTTGGCATGAGTTA
Source organism: Rhabdornis inornatus (assembly GCA_013397075.1). Lineage (NCBI taxonomy): Eukaryota > Metazoa > Chordata > Aves > Passeriformes > Rhabdornithidae > Rhabdornis > Rhabdornis inornatus. Next base: position 565,328 of record VWZS01000780.1, on the reverse strand, counting down.
ACTAACCAGACTTCTTGTAAGCATGTCTAGTGAATAGCAGTAGAGGAAAGTGTTGTGAAAATCTTCTACTAAAAGTTTTTAATGACAGCTCTGGTAATTTAAATGGAAACAGTAACACTGGGGGGGAAAATCCTCAAGCTATCTTTTATTTCCATTTTACCAGCACAAGAGACCCCAGAATATTTTCAGAATAAAGGAAAAAAATATGAGACATGTTTTGTGAGGACCTGCGGTCCTCCGGGTGCCTCTTGGGCACCCACACTGTCAGGCTATGTTCTTCTTTAAAAAGCAAAGCAGCTGATAGTTGCTATAAAGTTATTTATTACAGAAGCACATCAGTCTCAAAGGAAAAACAAAGCAAAGCAATGACAAGAGCACATGGCATAAAGCAAGTGGCAAAAGCAATGGCATGAAGCAGTGGCAAAATGCAGGTGGCAAAATGCACATGGCATAAAGCCATGGCATAGAGCCCCAGCTCTCCCTAATGCGTGTTCTTGTATAGAAACTTCCCAACAAGCTAAGACACAAACTCAGACCACTACTTCTTAACCTATTAGAATTCTGGTCTCTTAGCACACCAGGCTACATATAGACTACGTACATGGCCTATCTTGTTCTAACAGAAAAATGTAAGCAACATTCTTAACCCTAACTCTATTATGTCTGAAGCTAGGTTCTTGGAGCCTCTAAGGAAACACTAGTATGTTTTTCAACCTTCACTAGAACCTGTACTACTTCTCAGGCATCTAAGACCTTTTACTCACTAAAAGCACTTATAATTTATTTCAATTACTTACTCACTCATGCTACAACCTAAACTTTCACCTCTGCTTTATGAGTGAGGGGCTTAACATACTTCAATCCATCCAATGGCTTTGATTTAATTCCTGCATTCTGATTTCTCTCTGAAGAATTCAGAGAGACTCCTGACTTACTGACTCCAACAATGTTTTAAGTTTAGTCTTATTGAATTTCTTCAGATGTTCAGAATACAAACATTTTTCTCCCTTTCTCTTTCAAATCACTAAGTGAAAACATAGAATGTTTACCAGAAAGCAAATATTATATACACATCCTCCATTAAAAAAAAAAATTAAAAAGAGAAAATGTAAATTTTGGCAAAACTTAAAGCATAAATGAGAATTTTTAATTTCTTAACATGAAAAAAAATAGAACACGAGTTAAGAAAAGCAGTTTTGTGTGTTTAGGGGGCTCCTACTTAATTGCCGACAATATGCTTCTTTGAGGTTTCTTCAATATATTTAATTGACAGAGAATGGTAGTTGCAGAGGGAAAGGGTGGGTGGAAATTGCTTTGAGATGTTTGAGATGAATTTATAAGCAGTGTCAGAGCCCTGGGGTCATTATCATCTTTACTGTCCCTGTTCAGCCTCCCTTGGGCCTTTTCCCAAACTGCGCATGGCTCAGGACCCCTAACCAGCCTCCTGAGACATCAACCCCTGCCCCTGTGATGCCACAGCAGGGCCAGCCCTGCCAATCCCAACCTCCCCATGGAGGTGCCCAGTGCCTGGAACTGGGGCTGCCCTGGTACCCCCAAGCTGCCCTGCTCAGTGCTGTGGGGGCATTCCTCTTCTTGCTGTAGGAGACCACGGGCAGAGAGACTCTCCTGCTACCAGCACCCCAGACCCCTGAGAGCAGTGATACAGATGGACTGAGAAGTGATACAGATGGACTGGATATCATTGAAAATTACTACAAAAAAAAGATTTGAACATAGAAAGAAATTAATGAAGAGAGCAGGGAGTTAAAATAAAATCATATTATTTTGTGTAAAGATTAAAGCCTGGTAAAAAATTATATGAATGATAACTGTCTCATGGTTGGGGAGAAATGAAAATTCAAAACACTAGGGCAACAAGTTTCCACAATGCATGAAAAAGTAGAAATATTATCTGTTTTTTTTTTTTTTAAATATTCTAACCAAAAATCTAAGCAATAGTGTTGTTTCAGCTAGAATTTAGTTAATTTTTCACACATACATATGGAGCCAAGACATTGCTCTCTCTTTCTTTTTTTTAATTTCCTTTTTTATTTTTTTAATATTAGTTAGCAGGAAAAAGTTGAAAGCCTTAAAGTGGGAAAAGATTCTTTCTTTCTTTCTTTCTTTCTTTCTTTCTTTCTTTCTTTCTTTCTTTCTTTCTTTCTTTCTTTCTTTCTTTCTTTCTTTCTTTCTTTCTTTCTTTCTTTCTCTCCCTTTCCTTTCCTTTCCTTTCCTTTCCTTTCCTTTCCTTTCCTTTCCTTTCCTTTCCTTTCCTTTCCTTTCCTTTCCTTTCCTTTCCTTTCCTTTCCTTCTGTTTGAAACATACAGCCATCATTTGATCTACGAGCAACATGACATCAGAAAATTAAGTTCTATGGCACAGCACAGATTAGTACAAAAAAGTTAAATAGAAAAATGTGGTGTCAAAAAAAATATTTAAGAGGCAGAACATTAATTCCTTAAGCTACTAGTATAGATGCACACTCTTCAATATTGTGGCTCCTTAATATGTGAAACAAGCACTTGTTTCAGTACAAAATAATATAGACATTCTGTTATATTACCCAGTATTTCAGCATGGAAGCACCTCCGATTAAAATACAATACTTTGTTCACTTCTGAAACGTCTCTGGATTTGAGAAATGAAAGCCCTAGAGAGAAATGACAGCAGGAATAGAGGGCTGTGAAGGTGAAAGAAGTACCCAAGGACCCAAATCTGTTTCAACAATTACAGATTTCCTTCTT